>PTEX01000032.1:2288664-2410365 GCA_003342815.1 Eudromia elegans
CCACCATGACGCCCAGGTCCCTCTCTGCGGGGCTGCTCTCCAGGAGGTCGGTCCCCAGCCTGTAGGCATGTCTAGGGTTATTCCTCCCCAGGTGCAGGACGAATGTGGTAGGTGTTGGTATTCCTGATGTAAGATGCAGCAGATGACATGCATAAATTGATGGAAGAATTCATAGTGTGTAAAGGTATCAAAACCTAAATGTTGAAAGAATTACAAAGAAATATTGTAGAATCCACTCAGGCAAAGCTGTATAGGATAGTAATATGATCATCGTAAATGATCTCATCTAGTAGCAGAAAAGTTGGTGCTGACATAGGAAATTAAGGAACTGTTACCTGAACACAGGTCCTGTTTGTTTTTCCACATTTTTTTTAAAAATGCACAAAACAGGGGAACTTAATTGGTGATATCTTTAAATAGGACACCTACATTCATAACTACTAACAGCAAAGTTAACATTTGATATTTACTATTGTATAAAACAAGACTTGGTTTGTTCACTGCATCTGACTAGAAATATTGCAACTACTGGAGGAGTCACTTGTGGAGTCCAGAGACAAAATGTGATTTATTTTGTCTCTATTTAGTATACAGCTTTTTTTCCTCTTTGTATATTGCTCAAATTGACAAGGAGGAATTAAACTTTACATAACTAATTTCTGAATTCTCTATTTGAATTCAGTGAGGTCTTTAACTTGTTTAAGAAATTCCTATCTCGACAAAGATGGCCCAAAGTACATCGTGGTAACCTGCCACTCAGCATCAAGAATTTTCAAGAGACCACCAGGAAACGGCAATCAAAAAGTTAACACCCAAGGGAATTTGGAAGGTTAAAAAAGAAATGCCAGAACAGAAGAAAGGCAATACTATCTGAATTAGATTAAAGCTTTCAAGAAGGACTATTCAGTACATATTCCACCTTCCAGGCAAAAATAAAGTTCTTCAATCAGTGATACAGGAATAAGTTGAAATAAATTTCATTAATTGGATATTCTTGAAAAGGTCATTTAAAAACCGACATGAAATAAACTGTATGACTTGGGTCTAATCCTGCCTTCCAACATACAGAGAAGGTAAAAGTGTTCCTAAGGGCCTGAGCCCTCAAAAAGAAACAATGCCGCGTAAGTAACGAGGGTCACAATATTTACTCAGATTATAACCAGAGTTGAGTTTCAAATCCACATTCTTTGCCTGTACAGGGCACTAGGTTGTATTCAGCATAGTGGTAGTTGAGAATTGATAAAGGCATTTTCCAGGGAGAAACATTTAAATATACAAGATTAAAACATGCTTAGTGAGGTATAAACAATACACGATTTCCTTCTTTGCATTACTATAGGAATCATCTCAGATGTACTTGAGTATCTAGCCAGGACAACCCGATGAGCTGGGAGAAGACCCTTGCTTCCCCTGGCTCAAAGTATGCAGGTGCCAGGTAGAATTAGGCCTTGTCCTGAGCATGAAAAAAAAAAAAATGAAAAAAAAAAAAAAAAAATCTAAGACTCACAATTCAAAACCAATGGTGGAGGCGTTACCCTTAGAGGTAACGTTTGGCCAAGTCTATACAATATCAAGCAAGGAGCTAGTAGAGTGGTAATCTCCATAGAGGTAACTCTCTGTGCTGTTTGAGCCACTGACTTTGTCTGTTGTTATATGGGAGTTCATCTTGCAAGTTATCAGAGCCAAGGGATTTCTTTTTTGCCCTCTCTCTTCAACCTGGACAGCCATAAAGACTTTTGAGTTCTGTATTTGCTGTTGCCTCAGATTGTCTGTTTTTTAGGGAGGGGAAAGAGAGTTTCTTATTTTTCTCTATGGGAAGCTACACAGCTTTAAATAACAAATCTACTCCTACTAATAAAAACAGCCATTTTTCCTGGCAAAATGACTCTTGATGTGACCAGAGGACTGGGAGCAGAGGAGTCAGGGCTTTGTCGCCTCTCTGCCACTACTTCCCCTGTAATCATCACCAAATCCATTAATTTCTCTAGATTCCCACTTTCCTTTTTTGCATTTTTTCCTTTTTCTTGCCTCTGGGGGACATTCAGAAGATGAATTCATTAATCTTTGGAAAATGCTGAGAGGTCTGCTCACCAGCGTTCACAGGAAGGTACGTCCTGACACCACTGCAGTATATTTAAACTGCCTTGCTGTCTCATTTGGCCTAACTTAGCAATGAAGAAATGGTCATGGGCTAATGTTTAAATATATTGAAATCTATGGAAAGAAGCCTTAGGATTTCATAGACAAAAATCCTGATGGCTAGAAATTGTTGGGTCACAGCTGAAATGAGAAGCAATGGTCTTAGGAAGGATAAAGACCTAGATTCTGAAGAATCCAGATCAATTAATGAATACATGTATGTGAAAACCGTATGGAGCAGACTGTCAGGCCAAGAAGAGCCAAGAGAGGGAGGTGGAAATTGTTTCACTTTGCTTATAAACTTTTTATTGCAGTTGATGCTGTATTTCTGGGGTTTGGGGGCAAAAAGCACCAGTCCTTCCTTTCAGAAGGCAGCTGTTTGCATGAAGCTTGAAGCATGTTTGCATGAAGCATGAAGCCACTTTAAGCCAACAAACACAGATTCTGTAGAACTGAAAAACAAGAGAGTCTAATTCCAAGCAAGTATAGATATCATCCTCTGTAGGGAATGGGAAAGACTGAATTTATCCAATATTCATGTCATGGTGATAAACAAGACAAATAGAACTCTTGTGAGTGAAACAAAACACATGTGAGCTCACAAGCTATTTTTATTCCAGTCCAAGCCATTGCACAGACTTTGGCAAGTCTTTTATAGCCAGCACTGTCCTCACCTGCATAAGAGGATTAATTACCAAGTGCCTCAAAGACATAGAAAACTACCCCAGTTACACATTGATATTTGACAAGCTCTGAAACTCTATGACACGCTCATTACCATAACCTTTCAGCAGATATGTTAAAGTAGTTTTTTATATAATATAATTTAAGGTTGGAATTAACATGCAAATGAAGTAGGGAAGCAAAGTCAAAAAAAATCACAAGCAACACACACACCCCCCGTATATTCCTTGAGGCTGCTTATGCCTTTAGCACTTCCTCTGGAGAGCTGCTCAGCACTTTCTGCTCAACACGGCAGCGTCCGCTGGTGATTGACACGCAGCCATTGCACAGTGCGGTTTTGTCAGCAGGAACTCAGGGAAAAAGTGAAGCTGAACACCTTTGGATAAGCGTGCACTCCTGAAAATGGCCATAATTTACTCAAGCCTCTTCCATTGATACTGATAGGAGTAACATTTTAAGATAAGTCTATAGAAAAAAACTGTAATTTTCTGTATTTTTTTTTTAAAAAAAAAACTTGTTTCTTTCCCTATTGCTTTTGTGGGAAGAGGAAGCCCCAGGCAAGCTCTATCACCCAGTGATGCTGGCCTACAGAGTATAATACAGAACATTCACACCTCCATGGGGTAGCTATTCAGAGCCCTTCAAGCCTATACAGGTGAACTGGGTTCCTTATCTCCCCCCTAGCCCTTTTCTTCTCCAAATTTCTCAGTCTAGGCCACTTTTTTTTTTTTAAATAGCTCCTTTTTGCCTTTTCTCCTCCTGCCCCCGCCACAGGTACCTCAATCACTGAGCTGGAAAAGGAAGGCTACTTCAAGGTCAACATGTCAAGAGCCCTAATACTCTTCAGTGAAAGGGCAGTGAAGAGAGGCCATCAGTGGCCTCCTGTTTCTATCCATTGTTTAGGGAAATTCCTTCGGAAGCAAAGGAAAAGTATGTATGGGGGGGGAAGGCTGCATAGCCAAAGGAATGGGAAGTACCATTACACCAAAGCACAGTCTAAAAGGACAATATCCCGCAGAGAGGAAACCTTATTGGCATGCTGCTAGATGAGTGTAAGTTGGAGAGACATGAAAGAGAAAGACAATTTCCTAGAGGAAACTAGGAATCCCCACAGAAAGGAACTCGGGGTGGTGCTACAGTAAATGTGAGTATTTCTTCCTGGACTTTCTCCATGCTGCCAGAGGAGCAGGCTGTGGGTAGCAGCTGCCCTTCATCTCCATCTTAACTTGACCTCTCAAGCCAGCTAGAGCTGCTAGCAGTGTTTACGTAGATACATTAGGGGGAAGAAGCTCTTGCCATGGAAAGGGCTCTGTAACCTGGTGGTTCTCCCTCCTCTGAGCCTGTTCTCGCGATCTGCAATTGAGATGCTGCCTGAAGGAGCAGAGGCAGCAGAGGAGTTGGTGTAGCCTATGCAGCACCCCGACTAGTCGGTGCAATACTGGTCTCCTAGGGAAGGACTGAGTCAATATTAACGTGTCTGCGATTCTGCTGCTATTCCCCTACTGTCTGAACAATAATTCTTGCCATTAGCTTTGCCTTTATATGCACTGTTTATATCTCCTATTTAAAACAAAGCAGTGGTAAACACACCCTTCAATGTTGTCTTGCATGAATGAGGAAATGCCCAATATAGCCTGCCCCGAAGGCTGGATTAAAGAACACATACATACATAAGGTACACATACAAGTTTGAAACCATGTTACAACATATTCTCATTAGGAGAATGTTTTCTAACACTGTTTTCCCTAGGTTTAGGCTCTTTTCCTTCACTTTTTTCCTCTTTCTTTTTTTATGTGGGTACTGGAGAGACAAGAAACATTTTTTATTTTTATGTTGTTTACAAACTACAGACTTGCGATAGAGCCTTTATTCATCATCTTTCAAAACCTATTTTGAGTACTGATGCTGTTGAAATATTAGTTTTCAATACCTATTCATCTACAGTCACTGACGATGACACTGTTGCTCTAGGTACTCTACTAGCACAGAATAAAAGGCAATCTCTATCTCCAAGAATTTATAATCTACAGACTATTGATCAAATTTAGGCAGATTTCTTCAAATAGATATTTCTAATTTACTGCTGGAAAATAGATATGAAACTTGTGAGATTCCTCTAGGTGTCCAGATCACAGCAGTGCCATTAAAAGGATTTTTATGCAAATATTTGTACACAGCCATAGAAAATATAGATGATTTTTCTCACAGAGAAAACAAGTGATTAATAACGTGGACATTCTTGAACTTTCATTTCCTCTTCAGAACTGTGATGTTTGCTTTCTGATTTTAAAAGTATTATGCGACCGTGACAAACCTTTCATCTTTACCTACCCATTCTACCACAAGGGCAGGGAGGAAAACCATTTCCAAGCCAAGATACGGAGCAGCACACAATTCCCCCCAGATGCCCCATTGCTTTGTATTTCGGGGAGTCTACGGAGAGGCTGCAACACAACAAGAGCGCTAAAAAAAGACAACCCTGGAACCCGAGATAAGGAAGCACTGAGAAAAACAGCAACCACGAGTTCTCATGGGATGAGGCTTGGCTGACGCTAGAGCAAGAAACACATGAAAGAACCCAGGGAACCACACCCATCAAGTGACAGCTTCTGCTCAGTGATAAAGTCTCAGATCGGCTCTCCCAAACCGGGTCTCGGCCTTGGTTATTTATATCATTCAAATAGGAAAACCTACTAATATATAAACAAAAAGCCTGGAATCCAAAGTGGTTAGCAATTATCTATTTAATCTTCCGTACAGATTTTAAAAATAGCATACCACGTATGTTCCTTGCACAAAGTTTACACTATGAGTAAAACCAGTTTTCTAATTAAAGGTTAATAAGCACATTAGTGCAAGACTGGACACAGTTAAGATGAATAAAATTTTCAAAATTATGGTAGGGCCAAACTATGAATTTCGATTCAGATTTTTGATTCAGATTGCAACTCATCACTCTGAAACCAAAACCCTGGTAAGGTCCCCTAACATTTGGGGTTTCTTTTCATTAGAACCATGCTCCTTGAGTATACTTCACTTTATTTCTCCCTTAAAACTAAGCTGCTTCCCAAATATTTTTCCTTAATTTACACAAGATGCAAAGCAGAAAAAGCACAATTCCAACATGGCTCTAATTATGCTCTTTCTCCAATTGGTTCATTGCAGTTCTATAAACAGTGAAGGCATGAATCAAATTCTTCTTTATATTTGATTTCTCTTGCCATTTTAACATCATAAAGAATGTGAATTCAACACCTTGCTGTCCCCCTCACAGCACTCCAGTGGTGTAAGACGACTGTGCACTGGTGCACAGCAGCCCATGCACGCGTTCTTTGGTTGTTATGGCTAAAAGATTTCATTTTAATGAAGTTGTCCTTATCAGTAAGTTTACGCACCTAAAAAGGAAGATTCCTGTAGACCCACATTGGTCTGTTGATGCCTAGCAAAGTTAAAAGAACACCGAACTCTGTTGGAGAGGTCTTAAAAGGCTCTCCAGTGATGAAAGGAATTGACTTGAATGAGACATTTGGAGGGATGGGTCACACGCTTATTTGCTCACACAGTAATGAATATATACAGTACACACCTACTCTTTCATCTCTCCCAAGAGTTGTCTGCGCTCTCAGTTCAGCTCTGTTCCTACATGTCTTCTTTTGCCTGCACCACCTGACCATCCATACATAAACCGCTCAAGTATGTGCTCATCTCTGTGTCTCGGCTGTGTTTCAGCTTCACCTGCACCCTCTCCTCTTTGAGGGGAAGAGGGAGGCAGAGCCAGGGCCCCTAGGGCCTTGCCACAGCCTTGTCTCAGAGAGCAAGAGTGCCCCTGCCCAGGTGGGAGGAGATGACAAGCAGCCCAGGGCACTGCAGGGCCATCGCAGTGACTATGCAAGCACGAGCAACGTGCAGGAGAGGTGGGTGCACGCCTACAACAGCAGCAGCCTGGGCCAGAAAAATAATCAGCCTAGACCCAGCCCCGGGCACTGGGGCTTACTGTACAACATAAACATATCTTCTTTGGGTACGGCTAGAGAAGCAGCCACATTTTCCCTCCGGAAAGAGGTGGGGAGGAGGAAAATAAAAAAAGAAACACCTCTCATGTTAAAGATTTAGGAGATTTCTCCTTAACAGTCCCATCTGTCTGCTGGATCACACAGCAGAAATGTGGAAAGTAGAACCCTCCAGCATGCAGAGTACTGGTTACACTAGAATAAAACTACATTGATTATGTTATAGTGTGAAACAAAAAGAAAACAAAACAGCAGCACTTGAGAACAAGTAATTCAAAGAGAGCAAGATTAGTGCAATTGGAAGACATGGTAAGAGAAACGATGAAATTCAAGATGGACAGAATCGTAATAATTATCTGATTTAGTATGTAGATTAATGTATTCTAAACAGGAAAAGATTGAAAGTCAATACTTGGGTTTATTAATTCTGGCAATGATTTCCAGTTCTTACATCTTTCAACAGCATGAATGAAACACTCTATGAAGTTACTGACAAAGAACAGGCTTTATTTTTATAAACTGGAAGTTAATAAAAACAGTTTAAGCAAACTGAAATAAACGCAACAGCAAAATGCTGTACTTCAGCAAAGCACAATTCATGCTTAGAAACAAAGAAAAGGCCATGAATTGTAAATATTATTTACAACAACACTACTTTAAAATAGGACATAAGTGGAAAAGATGAAGTATGACCTCCAGTAGTCAAACCTTTAAAAATTATCCTAGAAGTCTCAAATGTTTTGAAGACTCAAATGGCAAAAATAAGCTACTTTTACATATGTTGCCTGCTTAAAAATTAATCAGTTTAATTCTGCACCGTATATTGCATTTATAGCTCAACCACAGTATTTTCCTCATGCGAAGACCAATATTAACTGTAATCTCAGACTGCTCTCTACTGGTAATAAATTATGTTAAAACTCATTAAATATCTGCAATTCCAGAGACATGCAAAGAACTGCACTTGGCATATATCCTATCTTCGAATCAGTGCACGAATGAGAGCCTTAAGGAGGCAACATGAATATGAAATGAAGGGTAAATGCAAGAGCTTAAGCTAAAACATGATTTCACTTTATATTGACGCATCACGGCCCGACTCCTGCTCTCACTGAATTTCATACCAAAACATACAGCTGTCCCAGATTATTTGGTAGAGATCTGATCTTTTGAACATAAATAATTCCTTCTGCACTCAACCGTGCTGGGGACTGCAACACAGAAACACACTGGCTGCAAGTACAGCTCATGGACAGTCTTGTCCTTCTGATACTTCAGCTTTTCACCATCAGAGGTGTCTTTGTGAAAGAGCTCAAACATATGGTTCTTAAATTTGATTTTTTTTTGTTGTTGTTACAACTACAAGGTGAAAAGTGATGAATCAACTTCATCTTTAACCTTAGCAAATCGCTCCATTGCCTGCAGTGTGGGCTAAAGACCATTTATTATTGACTGGCACTTTTCTGTATAGTATTTATATAGCATATTTGGTAATAACAGTAAACTGCCCTGTTCTCAGACTCAGTTCTCAGTTACAGTCTTCTCCTGACTTTTTCCTGCCTACTTCAGGGTTTGACCATATCCTCCTGTCATTGACTGAAACATCTTTTTCATTCCTGGTACGGATCTACAGAAGGAAGGAAAGTAGTTAATGATATGGATTACTCACCCTGTCCAGAGCCTGGTGCTCCAGGCCATCTTTGGCCTGGATCCATCCAGCCTGGATCCATCTTTGGCCTGGATCCCTCTATGGTCCTGCTTAATGCCCTGTTCCACCTGTTGCTCATTTTGTTTCCCACATGTTCGCCAATAACTGCCCAGACATGGGTCTGCTCTCCATAGAGCCATAACCCACCTTCTGTTTTGTTTCCCCCATGCATTCCTTTTGTGCTCAGATATGTAATTAGCCAACTTTGTTTTTTTCCAAGATTACTGGATGAAATACATATTGTTTTGGTTTTCCTTAAAGTCTATAGAAGACATTGAAACAAAGAAAAATAAATGCTAAAAAAAATAAGCAAAGACATCACTTCACAAAATAGATCCTCTATAAATCATGGCTATAATACAAGTACTAACTTATTTGTTGCCTCCATTCCCATCACATTTACTCAGTGCAAAAATTGCTTGCAAACACACGGATCATATAAAAAATATGAAAACTCCTACAGGTCTGGAGAGTTTGGAAACACCTCTCATCATGTGATCTTGCTTCCACTAAACTGAACTAGATTCAGGTCATTTTATAGTGTCATAAGAATTTTAATTACCTAAGTTTAAGTTGTTCCATGACTTCAGAATAATTTAGACAGTGTTTGGAACCTCCTAAGTTTGGCACCTATTACAGCCTGTGCCCAAACTTCATAGCATTGCACGATGCAACCATTCCCAACAGTATAGAAGGATAAGCCTGAAGATAACTTCTCAGGTGGACCCTTACACTGAAGTCAGACCACTTAGCTGTGTTCAAGGAATCCAAAAATCAAGGCGAGATCTAACTTCAGAAATAAAGCACAATTCCATTGTGTAAGAGATACGGCCTTCTTTTCTTCTGAATTTCAGAAGACTGAGTTACCCCAGCTGGGAATACCATCCTGTTGAAGCAACTTGTCTGAAAACACTTCTTCCCTCTAGTCTCGTGATAGGAAATGGATGATTATTTTAAATTTCCCAGACAATGCACCATTATGTGGCGAGCCGTTCAGGAAGCAGGGCAATGTAGAACATGCAGCTCAGCATTGAGTTACACAGCACCGAATCACAAGAGCAATGAAAAAGGATGCACTGTCAGAAAATTTAATACACTTTTTTCAAAAATAAAAAGAAAAATCAAACCCAGGCATTGTTCCAACCATCAGGCAAACAACTCAGGTTGCAGAATTTACTGCCCAATTATTATGTGACCAGTTATTGGACAGAGTTGACAAATATTTCCTCCGCTCTCCACTGCTTTGGAATTGGCACCGTTCTTTTGCCTTTTGGAAGAGATGAAGCTCTTGCCAGACTGCTTGGCACTGCTCTAATTGACGATTTCAGGGCAGTAAATTAGCAGGGTTTTTCATGTTGTTTTACTTCTAATTTTAATCAGACATACAGCCGCTTGGCACACCAAGCCACACACTCTCCCATGCAAGTTCACAGTGCCTCCATAAAAATGCCCTCAATGAAATGTAACTTAACTTTAAGAGAGTCACACAAAAGCAATGTGCTGACTAAATGCGCTAGTACGGTGCATTGAGAGACTGTGAATTCCAATTTCAGCCATGCCAGTCATTTGGCATTAAAATATGCACCAGCTGTGAGTGTTTGGATCTCGATAAGTCAGAGTGTGCTGGAAAGCTGACAAGATACTGCTGTGAAAATGTTTCCAGCCCCTAATCTCTGCTCTGTCTCTTCTTTTCATATTTTGCTGCCCATGTTGGTGCATAATGCAGGGAGAAATAAATGCAAAATCCCAGGAAGATGGGCATGGGGTGACACCAAATATTTATGGAACGTCTAAGATAGTGTTGCCACTCACGCAGCTCTGGACTCTGCTTTGATGGGTTATCTCTGGTCAACCTTCATAAATTGCTAATTTATTTTCCTCACAAGAGGCAAAGTTCCACATTAGTAGAACTGGG
This sequence comes from Eudromia elegans, assembly GCA_003342815.1. NCBI lineage: Eukaryota > Metazoa > Chordata > Aves > Tinamiformes > Tinamidae > Eudromia > Eudromia elegans. The sequence continues at coordinate 2,299,122 of PTEX01000032.1, forward strand.
AGACAAACATTGCTGTGAAAGGGATGAAGAGTGGGAGTGAAATTCCACAGGGAGTCCTTCAAAGTAGGACACAAGCTACTGTCAAAGGATGTGAAAAATGAGTCATGATGAGGAAATATTTTTTGGACTGATTTATCAGTAGAGCATATCATTCTGTAAACTCTGTTTTGAGCAAATATTTCTCTCACCCCCTCTCCTTTGCTCTATTATTTATTCATATGCACATTAAGTCTCATGCACAAGCAGCCAGATTCCAACCTGCTGAGGAGAGCAAAGTGGCACGCTCCCCATCTGTTCTCCTGAGCCAACAAGATGCTCTGGATCTTACCCTACCTTTCTAGAGTCAAGCTCTTCCTCTCTCACATAGAACATCTTCCCAGCCATGCAACAAGGGTAAACATGAGGGGGAAGGGTTGAATTTCACTTCACAGCCTGATCTTTTGAAGTAGAAAGCTGAAAAGAGGCTGCCTAAAAGCCAGCAGTCACTGTCTATTGTGCAGCAGTCAGTCCTGCTTTGAGGTTGAGTTGAGCATGACACCATGAACCTCCTCCGGCTGGTTTCAGAAGATGCAAGAAAGAATGACAGGCAAAAGCAGGAATGCTTCAGCCTGCACTCAAAGTACTTCTTCCCCACTTCTTTGCAAACACCAGGTAGAGAGGACACATGAGGCTGGCCAGCAGGAAGGCAAGAACAGGGAGCCCTCCTCTGTCTGGGTGGAGAGGACAACACAGAGAGTAGAGGCTCACACAGGACCTATGAGACCACTTCGTGCCAACATAAGACATTAGAACTCTAGATGCAATTCTTAAAGGAGGCAGGATTGTAGCTTTAGCTCAGGATATTTTAGCAATGTGAAGTCCTCATAAACCCCCTGGTCTGGAAAGGATTGCATCCATCGAGGTGGAGCGATCAAGTTTCAGAATCATGCATATATTCAAAGATGCAACTACATTCCACCTCTGGAACCATTCCCCACTATTTCCAAGATGCAACTTTGGCTAGAAACCTTCTCTACATATTACTTGCTCACAATTTTGATAAAATATTAAGTATGTGGAAGATACTAATTATAAAACCTGGCATTAAGAAAACACTACATTCATTTCCCCCCAAGAAAACTCTGCAGGAAAAGAAAAAAAAAAGTAAACTAAGGTATACGCACAAAAATATGAGCTTGCCAAAGTGGTGCTTTATAATCCAAATAACATTCCACAAATGCAAAGGTCAAGCTACAAAAAAAATGAGGAAAACTGAAGAGAAGTCATTTGATAAAGCAGATCACAGATTCTTCCCCTCAGACAGAGAGGGAGAAGGAGAGAGTCAGAGAGGTAACTCTTACAATACCAGAAAGTAAAGAAGTAATTGGGTGCAACAGCTAAATCCAGAGGAGTTTCCTCCTTTTAAGTCAAGCTCAATGTAGGAAAGACAGCGCAAACTAATCATGATGTAAATCCACAATGAGTGATGATGCTAAAATAGTGTGCTGCGTAAACAATAATTTTGAAATTCCCCCTTCGTATCAGCACTGATCTATTTTATGCACTCCAGAAGTATAAAACTCAAATGATATTTTTGTACTAATGAGTGTCTTCTACTTTTTAATCAAAGAATAAATTAAAGCATTTTCAAAAGCAAGCCAGCCTCATTAATTAGTTCCATTAAAATGTAAAAGATGAACACATACATTTGCTTTTCACTTTGGACTTGCAGCTCTTTACCTTAAATATCCTATCATGTGTTATAACAGACATGGCTGGAAACAACCTGTATTAATAATCCTTGATGCTTCTCTTTTGATAAATTCTAAACAATTGAAAGAAGAATTTTCTAAACTCTAAATACGTAGGCTCAGGCTTTCACACGGGACATTTGAGGGAATTTCAGCCAAAGCATTTTTGCCTTTTCCAGAGACAAGACAGGACAAAATACAGTATTTCATCTGTGTCAAGAAAATCTAGCAATTGGTTCTTGAATGTCAGAAAAAATTGTAAAAGGCCAGAAAAATCTAAGATCCCGTAAACTTTGTGTTTCAAACACACTTCTCACTGAACCTCTGAAAATTCATCTGCATTTTGGCAGTTATAATCCCTTCTATTTTTCACATTCCAGTTTATTCATCAAAGCTCTGCTCAGTCTTTCAGCTTCATTTCTTGACTGTGCCAAGCTGTGAGAAAGAACCAGGACAGAGATTCCGCTGACGGTCCAGTTGAATATAGTGACTTGGACTATAGACTCCCTCCTCTATCAGCTTGGAAACTCCACTGGTTCATGATAAAAATTACAACTCTCCACAGCATTTCCCCATGAAGACAGGAATAACAAACAACCTGGTCAGCTACTCCCAGTTGACTGGAACGCTGGAGATCTCTGTGGCTTTAGATCCTTCAATTTTTCCATCGATACCTTCACCAGGTATTAGGACGATGCCTCCAGACAGAATTGCTACATTTTCAGTTCTGTTTTCAAAAGCTAGAGAATCACCCAAACCAAATACTTGCACACTGTTTTCTAGAATAGCTTTTGATGGGCACAGTGATCTTTCAAAACTGAGAAAATGTCCAATTTAAGGTTCCCTCTCCAAACATAAGCCCTTCCTTTATTTATAAATATTACGCTGGTCTCCCCACTTTCCCCACAGGACCAGTTTCATCCACTGCACTGCAAGAATCACATTCACCAAATGAGCAACAATTCAATAACCTCTCCTTCTGTCACTGCTCATTATTGGTCTAGAGGCCTTATTTTTAGCATACTATTTAAACCAAATTCTAAAATCAGTGTTGTCTCTTCATGTTTGCCCGTGCAGTATCAGAGCATTTCCAACACACTAATTGACTTATTTTAACAGATTCCCTGTGAGATAAGGGACTTTATTATTCTCATTTTGAAATGACAACAAACTAATGCACAGATACTATTTTGTATTTGTGGCATAAACTTATGGAGAAGCTCTACAGTAAAAGGCAAGCGAGTACTGGGGGAAATAAAAGCCCTATATGTTTTGCTACCGATCACATTCACAAATTGGAAAATTAGATCAGTGTCTAATGTTGCATTTCTATACACAATCAATTGAACTTACAGTGAGATGAGCCTCATTACTTACAAGATGCCAAAAAATCTTGTGCATACAGATTAACAGCCTGGTTTGCAAAGCTCTATCTGCTTATTAGGACACATGCTCACTTAGAGCAAAGGAAATGTATAAATGTTAATAAGAACAACAGAAGTTGCTCAAGATCAAATACAGCCTAAGGGAGCCAATGCTGGTATATCAGCCTGGTTTGCGCCAAACGCCCAGAAAGTTGCTCCCCTTCCATACACCCTTTGCAATTTAGATCACTTGTGCAGGCTGCCGGAGTCTCCCTGCAGCTCCAGAGCCCCCTCCCGGTGCGTGCAGATGTGCGTGCTACAGGCAGGCTGCAGCAGCTGTGCTTTTCATGAGAGAGGCAATTCCATTAAACTAACAGCTGTGAACGGAGCAAAAAATTTACTTTACTCTGACTTTATTTTCTGTGCTTTTATCTACTTACGTTTACCGAATAAAGCAATTTGAGTCTGATTTTATTGTCTTATCCGTCAGCCTAACAGGTGTCCCAGTCGCGGGAGTCACCAGTAGACGCGCGTCTTCTCTGAAGCTGAAGGAACAGCTTCAGACCTTTCTCATTCTATGTCAAACAAAAGGATACTTCACAGAGGACAACTCAAAGCAATGCGTTTTGTTTTTTCCATATTCATAAACATTAACTGATAAAACCCAGGCAGCTATTATCATAAATGTAGAAAAAGCATAAAAATGGAATTGCACAGAGTGAACGTCCTAAACGCTGTCCTTGTTATACTAAGTCCTCGTCTGTGTGGGCTGACAGTACCATCACATTTACTGCCTGCTGACAGCTGAGTAAGAAGGGTAACACTATGATACAGAGGTGTCAAGATGGCTGAAATTAATAATGGCATGTGTGGCATTTGCCTTGTTGACTCAGCTGACTCAGGTGAGTTAGAGGAGCAGTATAGTACGACAGTTATCAGCACTGCAATTTAGCATGAGGCAAAGACACTCCTTTCGGGAAATATTTCTGATGCTTTCTTAGAAAATGCATATTTTATACTAGTCCTTCAGATGAAAATACCATTTTCCTGCACAAGCATGTGTTTTATTACAGGTGAGAAAAATGTAGTGGAGATGGAGCTACTCAGAAGGAGAGTGGCCAAGTAAATGATTTAGAATTCTGAATTATGATGCTCTGTTCTCATTTCCCTGCTCTAACCAAGAGACACTACGCCATGAAAAATAAAGGCCGTTTAGTGTTCCAACAAATGGCATCCTTTTAGAGCTCAGTAGCTGCTACTGAGCTGAACAGCAAGATGACTCAGAATCAGACTATTAGACTGAGGATAGAATCCAGAAACTCCAGTATCAAAAGAGCATATGTCTATAGCTTGTTCTGAGGAGAGATGGTTCAGCACAAACACTAGAGGATGTGATTTCAAGTTGAGAGGCTCCAGTTCCATCCAGATAGGATAACAGTAGCTCTCTGCCCTACCTTTTATCCCTCGCAATGGCTTTATGTGCTCTATTCCAGATTAAAGGTGAAAGGACCTTGATATTTAAGAATATATTAACAGAAAAAGAATTTATATAATAAATTTAGTTTGCTGTAAGAGATTATGGTGTTATCCTGAGGTCAGTAAACACACACAGGTGACAGATCTATTTTTCTGAACCACACAGTAAGGACAAGATCATCTCCTAACAAAATTGCTCCAATAGAGATGAATCAAAATTTGGATCAAGAATGTCACATTCTTCATTTTGAGGAACAAAAGGCAGAACCTTCTGTCTTACCCAGAGAACTGCTAAATTCTTTGCATTTGCTTTCCCTCAGGGACCTCTTGAGATCAGTCCAGATCTTCAGAGGTTGGCAGGAGGCCTAGGACACCCATGACAATGAGCATACTGAGCTATTGACAGGGATACCAGGGCTTCCTACATAAATCCTATTTTCTTCACATCCAAGAACACTAAATTCTTGCTGAATGTTGTTTAACAACACTAATACAAATGCTGACTCTACTGCAACAAACTCCAATGATTCTTTATTAGATTCTGACTAGAACTGTGCAAATAATGAATTTCCTTGGAACACCCATGTTTCAGAAGAGCCTGCTGGGAGCTGGATCATCTCAGGCTGAGCAAGACACTGAATGGAAGCCTCTCATACTCTAGGTATGTACTCTGACCACGAGCTGTTATGTAAGCACTCATCTGCTCTCCTTCTGGATGTATTTTCAAAGGCGGAGAGGGGGCAAGCAAACCATTGTCAAACTTGGCCACCACCCACTGCTCTCCAGAACGCCTCCCTCAAAGTCTACTGAATCAATGGAAGTCCCTCCCTCAACCCTAGCAATACTAATGCAGCCACATTAAGATTTTTACCTTTTTCAGAGGTTTTATAAGCCCTGCAGCTCATTATTGCTGTAAGGACTTTGCAGCCTGATCTCGTATCCAACAGAGCAAACGACAATATTCCCACTGGCCACTCAAGAACACAATAAGTAGTTGCTTAAATCCTGTATTCACAGCCTCCATTGAACAGGATTTTACCGCAACAACCAGCAAACATTACACAACTGCAAACCACAAGAAACAGGCTTTGCTACTGCCAAGTTAATTAGAAAGGTGCTGTACCAAGCTGTTGTAACAAACTTAATAATGGCAAATCATGAGAAATTCTGAAAGACTTGAAACAGATTTTGCAAAATCATCATTCTTACTGGTTATTATATGGAGAAAATACGTATCTCTGAGAAACTCTTCAAACTGTCTTCAGTTCAAACTTCTGGCCTTTCTATTTCTCTGGATCAGCTTGAGCCAAGCCTGTGTTCAGCTAAGGAATGAGTAGTGCCTTGCTTCAGCTGAAACCAGGAGATTATTAACCTAACCAGGTGTATTAAAAAAAAAAAAAATGGAGACAGAGACTTGCTAAAGGCAGACAAGTTAATGCAGGGCAGTTTTTAAGTTACACTGAAGGAAGAAAAGAAAAGCTTTCTTTTTTTAACACAGGTGAAAACATTACGCTTAGACTTATGTCTCTATCTACATCTGCATGCCTATCTATGCCCTACATAGTTAGGGTTCAGCTTGAACTTTTCTTCCTGGTTTAAAAATACTCTGCCAGGCTATCAGTTACAGGAAAAGGCAAACTACCAAAACTTCTCAAGTATCCTAGACAGGCTTACATACATTAGCTTACTGAAACGTGCATACAAGAGAGAAGAAAAAAATTTGTCGCATTTGTCATATTTTGGTTTTCGGTGCACGATTCCTACAGACAAAGAAACACGAGGTTGTTAGTCAATGCATTCATGCTACCTGAACATCTTGCCTTTTTAGTGAAGTTTCAACGTATGAGCAATATCAACATCTGTTTCAAGGATCTCTGCTGGAATTGTAGCTTCGCACAGCCAAATTGCCTATGCTTCCACTGAGGAAATGGCCATTTATTTTATGCAGCCATCTGGGCTCTAAATAGTATGTTTTGTCATTTGTGGTCTTGTTTTCGAGGGTTTCTTAGATGAAATTTGATGCCTTCATAACTTACTTCTTCTGTAAATGGCATTTTTTAAGTAATCAAACTTGTGAATAAATGTTTCATAAAAAGCTTACAACATCAGTACCAATTCATAAATATTTTGGATCTACAGCCAAATTCTAATTACAACAGCTTTGATGGTCTACGTTTCTTTTTTCCTCTGCAAAATATTATGTAAAAATTGTCTTTGAAAAACCCTCTCCACGCTAGATGAATGACACATGCTATTGCAGAATGCAATACCTCAGGGTGATACTGATAAGTCATATGCAACGTTTGAACTAGGGCTATTACAGCCTAGGAGCCCAGGCTCCTTCTCTTCAAGCAAAGAGACTAATGCTAATATCTGACAGCAGAAACAGATACTCATAAACCCTTACGTATGGTCTACAGTAGACAGGAATTGACTTACAACACCCTTGCGCAGATAAAGGTAGAAATGCAAATAGTTTTATCTCACTTCATACTATATATTCTCAGATATCCCTCAATTGGCTTTAATATTGGAGCTACCCATCGCAAATCAGAAAGCATCAATAAACTTGGACGGCCTCTTACCAGGACAGTTTGAACTACCAAGGCGCAGGTGAGAATAACACACCTCCTAACCCACGTTTGCCACAATTACAAACCAGTGTGTACTTTGCCATGGACCTTACTGCCCGACACGAGGACTCAGGAGCAGAACCCTAAGCCCCGCTCCGATTCTCTCATTGCTCTTCAGATGTACAACCAACGTTCCCCTTTCACCAATGAGAAGGGAATCCTCTTTGGCAAGGATCTAGCAGCCCAACTTTCCACACAAGCCCAAAGATCCTCCTCCCAGCAATCTGCTATTCTCTGTCTTATGCTAGATCTCTTCCCTCCCCACCTTCTCCCATCAAAGGGGCTTCTCTCTCTTTTCCCCACCATGAGTTTATTTTCTTCCCACTGTAATTTGCTTTGTCAAAAGAAGGAGCCCAATCACAAGACCAGCCAACATTAACCAAGGTGCCTTTGTAAAGCAGTGAAGGGATAAAGCAAGCAACATGCTATGCCAGAAACAAGCAGGAAGGGAACTAGAGAGGAGGTTAAACCAGGTAATATGACCTTGCACAACTTACTCTCCTCCCTACCAAAGTCTCATCACCAAGAAGGGACAGCCATAATCCTGTTCTCTTCCTGCTTTATCAGCTTTACTATATCTAATCTTATAGGCCCTAAACATAGGTTTCAAATATAAGGAGACACAGAAAACAACACTCTCAAAACCCTAGATAAAGCATTTTATTCCACTTACCTTGAGTGCCATTTCACTCACACTCCTTGAAAATTCAGCACAGCCTCTCCTGTCTCTGCTCTTTTGTTCTTTACTTTCTTTTCACTCCGGCTCAGCAGCCTAATTATCAGGTTCATCTCCTTCACCTGGAGCAGCCACCACCTGTTTTCCATGCAGTTCTCTCAATCTCTTCGAAGCTATGTTTTAAAACCTCTTCTCTCAAGAAAGCTTTTATATAACCAGTACACCTTCAGAGACATGATACCAAAGATTAACACAGAAAATAACACAGAAAACCCAAAGCCTATTATTTTCAAATAGAATGCAAAAATGGAGTATTAAATGAATAACCTAGGACTGTAAGTAGTGCCCCAAACCCCATACACCTTAATTCAATACTGGACTTTACTAGAAGTGGCAAGTGGTATTCTTTCCTCCAAAGAATCATTCTGTTTCAAGCAGTTCTTTTTCAGTCTATAAAACCACAACTTGCACAGAAGGAGAAGGCTATCACAAATGTAGAGCAGTGAACTAATAACACACTTGCCTGCCGAGATTTCCAGAATATCTGCATGAAGACAATCAAATGCTGGATCTTTTTCAGCTGCTTGCCTGCATGAATCTAGTACTATTTTCTTCACCTGAGGTTCAGTTCCGAGTGGCAGATTTCTCCCCTTGCTCAGCAGTAGGAAATGGGGGTAAATCATGTTCTATGCCATGTCAGGAGCTTTGGCTTTAGGGAGATTTCAACCTCTCTTCAGTTTTGCCTGTGATATAAGCAGTGGTTTTCAATGCACTGAGTGTCATTTAACTGAAGCTGTTGAGCTCAAAACAGCTAAGAAGAGGATAATGATTTCCGAGATAGAGGAAGCCAGGCTGGATGGTCTTGTAGTCCCTTCTGCTTGATAAATTAAAAGATATCTAATAACTAGATGAGGATGTGGAAGGCAGGGGTTGAAGAGTTGTGTGAAGCCTCCTAGCAATTGCCTGGTACAAGCAACCAGCCATTCCCATTCACTGGGAAGCATGAGTAAATTCTCCTTAAACTAGGAATGAAATGGAAGAGAAAACTAGAATGCAGCTGACTGCAGTAACACTTCAGGCCAAGACTAGAGAGCACCTTCCCTACCCTGTAATGATAAAGAAATTTTATTATGGATTATAGAGATTTAAGAAAGTCTGACTGAATGGTGTAGTAATAATAATTATGGTCAGCACATCATATTCGTAGTGGTGATCAAGTTCCTGTACCTGTGGCAAATTTAGTAACAAGGCAAGTGGAAATAAAAAGTCCTGGCTCACTAACCATCCGCTCTTATGTGACTGGTATGCCTCTGTATGGAGAACTGATAAGCAGAAACTATGCTAGATTATGTTTAAGGAAAGCAGGAAGGGGTGAAGCCTCTCCCTGCAGTGCAGCAAAGGGCATATCTTCAAGGTAGCAGTACATCAGCTCCAAAACTAGTATAGCTAAGGCAGCCAACCAGCCAGAGGGGCTGTGGCTATTGAAGCTATTCTACTCACACAGCTGGTACTGCACTGAAGATCTGAGCATGGGGCAATGACAGAGCAGAGACACTGCAATGAACAGTACATACGCTCCCAAAGCAAAGAAAATTTGGAGATACTTGCTGCCCCTCTTGCTATTGTTCCAACTAATTACATCTGGGTGAGATTCACACCATAACTATTCCACCTTGTCAAAATGAGTGATAGATGAAGTTTTAAAGTGACCTTATAGCTTTGTGCAGACTTTGAAAATTCTGTGTGCCATTCAGCACTGGCTGTATGCTTTTTATTAACAGCATAAACAAATAGAAAAGCAATTGTTCCAAGGAAAAAAAGTTTATTGAAGGAATAGAATACGAAAACTGCTGCCATAGATCAGAATAATTCCTTTGGGTTTATCCTTGCTTTTTTAACTGTGCATATATTACTTAACTGATAAACTATAAGCTCATTTAGAGACATTAGGTTTATTGTGAAAGGATGTGGTCAAAGGCTCCTCAGTGAGCACCAGTGCCACCACAGCCCATAATGGCTACTCTGGAGCCAGTCCAGCTTGCCACAATCTATTTTAAATGGGAAAACAAACAAAAACAACACAACCCCACTCAACTACTTTGTAACTGCCACCTGACAACTTAGCTTACGGTTTGGTACCACCACTGAGTGCTGTTTGAGCTCAGGAGGTAAAGGGTTGTGGATGAGGATGCTGCTTAGCATACCCACTGCAGCAACAGCTTTGAGTCTAAATAGCAGTTTCCAGCCCAGGGAACCAATTAAGAGAGATGCCACCATTTCCTTTTCCTAATTTCTGGCCCCTTTGGCACTGCACCTTCCCTCCCTTCTGCCCCATAAGTAAAGGCAAGTGATAAAGACAAGTAAAGGCAAGCCACATATAGGGATGGCACTTTGCAGGTGAGAAATGCAGTGTTCAGAAAACAAATTCCTACTGTTTTTAAGTGCAGACAAAACCTAATAGATGTTCAGAAAACTGAGCTCTGTCTCTACCAGTTCAAAATATGATACTTTGTTCTCTGCTTCATTCAAAATACGACTCTCTCTAACCATGTCATTCAAAGGGACTTTTGTTAAGTACTGAGGGAAAAGTGGCCTCCTTCGGTGAGGGGAGGAAAGGGCCTGTTGCTGCAAGCTATCCATCATCTTAAAAATTCCAAGATGTACTAAAGCTCCCTCAATTTTAATTCCCAACAGAGACAGATAAGACTAGTGTTTTCTTGACATGCACTCCTCCCATGTCAAAATCTATTTCCTGGTACAGCTTTACAAACATCCACATACCCACTAAGGTAGATAATAAATAAATGCCAGCTCTGTCTTTGAGTAAGATTTTATTGTTCCTGCCTGTTTTCTTTCTTTCTTTTTGCATTTGGGGAAAGATACCCCTCCCGCCAGCCAAAAAAATAGCCATTCCGAGGTAAGACCTTAAAATTGATGATTTTGAAAGTTTTGCCTTCTGCCATGCTGTTCTGCTCCTGCATTCCTGCGGTGCCAACAGATGAAGTTGTAAGCTTGCTCGCCTCCCTGCATCTAATCCTGATACTACTCAGCAGCAGGGAAGGTGGGCAAATGTTCACTAGCAGTTGTTGGCAAAGAAACACAGCAGGATTTAAACTGGATGACGCCACTGCATGTGTAAAACAACCATTTGAGCAAATGCTGCTAGAGTAGCATTTTTAACCAGTAAAACAGGATTTGTTGTTAACCTTTTGCTTCCTAGATAGCTGCAGTGATGAGCTATGATTAATTGTAGTTTGGCCTTTTTTTTTTTAAACCAGCCTATTGATGATAAAAAAAATAAGATTAATGTTTATAGCAGTTGATCTGACAGCCTTTTATATATGACCATACTAACAAAAATAAATTGCAAGAGCCAAATGGGAATGAGATTCTGTCTCATTCTGGTAAAATGTTCAAGGTCATTTTTCTTAAGATCATTTTCCCCATGATCTTTTTCCTCCTTTCCTGCTCCACAATCCAGACTTTAGCTAATACGGCCGCACCCAGCACCTTCATAGTTCAACCATAGCCATTTTACAGCATTCTAGGAATGCGTTGGATGAGGAAGACCTTAACAGGAATTTGCCATACTCATTAATTGGTCAAGAGTTAGATTTCAGATCACTCACTGATTTATCAAAATAACAGGTCAACACCAGCAGCTGCTTCTTCCCCCCCAGACTCTCTGATTTCTTTGCTTCTGGCTGTTGTTTTTTAAAAACATCTTTGATGAGAACTCCCTCACCCCAAACGAGGCCTGACATTTTATTTTTTTTTAAAGTTAACAGATGGGTATCTTGGAATACTAAATTCTTAAAAAGCCTACATCTTCAAGCAGGACTTTCTAACCCACACTTCTATGAGCTTGAAAGAAACCATTACGCTTTCCAAAAATGTCTTCTAGCCTGAAATATCACTACACGTGCAAAGAGTAAGCAGTCCTACAAACACAAACTTTTTTCAGACCTCCTTTGATGATGGGGAAAGATACATCTGCCTCCTTGTTTCCCTGTGACTGGCAGGAATCCCTCCTCACCTCTCATGATACTGCCATTGTCTTGGATATAGCAAAGAAGATACAGGTGTTTTATCTTCCAAAGATAGCTAGTCCAACTGGTCCTCAGTTTAATTTCTGTCATTCCCTAGAATAACTTTATATATGAAAAGACTTTCCCTTCCTTCTCTCCACATATTAACACACTGTCAGCCACCATTCTTTTACATGCCTAGCTATTGCAATTCCTAAGGCCATATATAATTAAGAAACTGTCAGTAATGCTGTTGTCTGTCTGTTGCATTTCACTAAAGAACTTTCCCATTAGGAAATGCACACCAGAGCATTTTCTACTTGTGTATTACTGCCCCAGATTTCCAAGCACAGCACTAGTACCTAAACAGAGAACGCTACTTGCCCTTTTTATTTGTCCTAGATCCTCCAACCCCTTTTTGGATCTTGTATTTTAGTGCTGGATCAAGCACCTTGGATAAGTGGTAAAAGTTCAGAGTCAATAAAAATTGTAACAGAAGCCTGGACAACGTTGCAGTGCTAAATGGCATGCCAAGCAAATGCATCAGAAAAACTCCTTTTCTAAAGGAAAATTGTTTTATTCATTGCACTTCAGCTCAGCTAACAATCAACAGTAGGTAGAATATTGAACAGCTCTAGACTTATAGACTGAAAATCAGATACTTGGAAATCAGGGAGGTAGGATGCAGCTGGACTCCATAATATACATAGCCAGCCTCTCTTTTAGAGGGCAGCTTTTTGTAGAATTACTGTCGTGTTCCCCACGTTGCTTGATCGGCAGCTGACACTGCCAAAACAGGCCATGCTGCAACAAGGTCAGCAAAGCTACCAGGACAGTGCTGATGGCTGGAAATACAGGGAGCGGGAAGGAAAAAAAAAAACAAAACCCACTAAACAAAGCAAAAAACCAAACTATTAAAAAAGGAAGTTCTAGTCCTCTTACCTGCACGCAGGTGAACAAATATACACAATTTGTCAAGGTTGGATGGTAGAAATACATAGGACTGCTTTTTTCCTGAGGAATCAGTGTAATGAGAAATGTTCCTTTGTGAAATGAGTTGGAAATAGTGCAACGAACAACATAACTATGGACAGATTTTTTCCCTTTCATCTATCTGAAACTTTTTTTATTTTTACAGTTTTTTGTGAGAACAAAAACAGTCTTGGGGCAGAAAGACCAAGAGCAAAGCTGAGTTGGACAGAGATACACACTCTACCAGCATTGTGCAGAAGAACATGAAACACTTTCCAGGGGACCTTCATACTTCATGTTAGCTGTGCATCCAATCCTAGTGGGTGATAAAGGATCAAAAGCCCCATAACACTTGAAATTTGCATTATGCAAAGATAAGCTAGGGGAAAAAAAGCATTTTTTGAGTAATGAAGTGCATTCTCCTGCTTTATCTACCCTACTTGACCTTGCATAAAGCTCAGCTAGATAAAAATTATTTCTGAATTGAACACCAAGACTTCAAAAATGAGATGTGTCCCCCAAACACAAGGATTTTTGCTCAAATACAAAACTGTATTTGACATTGAACTTTTGATCTTTCTGAAAGACAAGCGGAGAAAGCAGTACCAGATACTGCCAGCATTGCCTGTGGTGTCATGTAGCCATTTCATGTTACTTTAATGCTTTCGAAAAATCTTCTGCATGCTCTCTCGTTACAGAATGCAGTTACAGGTGTGGATTTCAGAAGGTGAGGTCCACCCTCTGCCATCAGATACAGTGCAAGCTTTAGATGTGTTGAACATGTACCTGTGCTCAGGCTCTCTCAGGTCACTACATCCAGGCTTGGACATGCCTAGAATGAGGCAGACTGCTTAGCTTTGTATTAGTTTAACCTTTGTGAAGATAAGGAGAGAGGTTCCCCTGAGAGCTCTTTTGTTTCATTCTGTAGCAGTTCAGTAGAAGCTGCGGACCTAAAGCCACAAGCAATGATTTGTACATCTTATAAGTCTTCTAAAGCCTTGTCATCATATCCTGTATCTGCCTTCTTGTGACTTGATGAACCACAACGTAAAAGGTAAAAACCAATAAAGTCCTTTAGAAACCAAAACTAGAGGGGAAAAAAATGTTTTCCTGCAGCACCATCTTGTGGTCCTTGATATTAGTACTGAAGGTCTCTGGGAGTGGAAGGTCAAAGTTCTCTTCTGCCCACAAACGGAGGTGAGAAACAGCCAGCACTCCAAGACAGCTTCCCACACTAACCACAGAGCTGGGGAGCTCGTAAGGGAGGCTCTTACGGAGCCTGGTCCCTGATCCAGTTCTTTGAGCAGACAGAACAGACAAAAGGAAACAGAGTTGAGCTTGGAAACATAATACATTTTTATGTATTATGGAAAAATACATTTTTCCAAAGTGTCTAAACTGCTGGTGTATGTTCCAGGTGAGTCTGGAGTAACCCCACATTGAAATTGTGCAATCAAAACCAATAAAATCATTTGCTCAGTAGGGGTACAATTAGCCTCGCTGTGTCTTTTCTACCTTTCCCTCTCCTCTTACAGTGCACATATTTTGCTTATGCTCATTTTTGTCTGATGCTGCCACTGTTACTGCAGATGCGTTGATTGCTTCCTGTTAAATATAGTAGTTGTTTCATCAGCATGTCTGCCTTTGTCAGGATGTTAAGCAATATTGGAAGCAGTTGTGCTGTCAGTGACATGTGAAGAGAAGGAATTTATTACCTTTCAATCAAAATCATGAAGTACCATATGAAAGCCTAACTTTCTCCAGAACAAAACTCATTCTCTATAATCACCATCAGCCATGAGTATCTATGTGGTTTGTCACACGCGCATTTCAGCTGTGACAGTGCCCCCAAATTCATGTAGCAGGAAATTGTTTTCATCTTTGTCAAAATGGCTACAGACACACTTCACAATTCATAAAAATAACAGCAAGCACCAGCAAACACATATCAGACTTGAAAGGCAAACAGCCTTATCCAGTCTCTACCATTCCGCTCATCCACACCAAAAACATCACAGATTATTCTGCTTTTAAAAATTACACTTAAATCATGTCTTATGTGATGGTATTGGCAATGTTTGCAATGTTAAGCTCTAAGCTTCTGCATATAGTTATATTTGACCACCAGTAACAATTTCCTGAGACATACTCCTCCCCTATTATACTTCGGTTTTCAGTGATGTCTATTTTAGTACTAATGCAATTAGGACAAAGCTTTATTAAATGGGGAATCCTGTAAAAGTATGAAGTTTCTAGGAATGACTCATAATATTTATTCTCTAGGTTAGCGGCAAAGCTCCATTTCTCCCAGTTCTAATTCTTGCAAATTTTGCTATTTGGATTTCACAGACCCAAAGAAACAGTGATTGCATTATTATGTGAGATACTGACTTCTAATGACATTCTGTAAGTATAACTCTAAAACACCTGCCCAAGAGATTGTCTGAATCCTCTGCAGCTAGGAAAGGATTAGCCATTCACCTCATTAGGAGTTGTAACACTCTGCTGTGGTGGCATCCACCACTGAAGCAAAATAACTTGCCACTCACTACTGATTTAATGAATGTCAACTACCTTTTCTTAATCCAGACAATATTCTAAGACGGGCCTATTAACTGAGACAGTGCCCTAACTGGTATCCTTATTTGCACTCCACTGGGATTCTATATTAATAATAGAAGACAGACTTCAGTATTCAGGAATTGCCAAAAGCAATTTCTGCCTTTAAGTATTACTGGTCTTCCACAGAAGACATGGTGTGAGCATGAAGACCTGGGAATGAGGAACTAAGTACAAACATCAATAGCGTTATCAGAGGATGACTATGTTGTATTCATTTGACACTAAACACCTCTTTTTAGGGCATACTCAAGTAAGCCGGGTGTCCTTGTCCTGCTTGAGGTCTTCAAGATCAGCTGGATGATCCTCTACACCAAAAAGAAGAAAAGAAATCTAAACAAGCATCTAATTAGTTTTGGGGACCTGTTTACATTGTCACCAAATTAACACTGGCAACAGCTTTTTTCCGGTGCCATTCAGAACATGAATCAAGTTCTTCCAGGTTCACTGTATCTCCCAGAACTGAAACAGAGGGTCATCTCTGATAAACAGCACCTTGACAAAAGGTCTGACAGACTAGGCCAGACACTTAGGACTGTACATGTCTGGTATGTCATACAGAATTGACAGTGAAACAGCAATACTGAAAGGACACAAGAATACTTCAAAAACAGCCTACCTTTTCTCATGCTGTCATGGTCCTTGGCATTTTTCTTAAATAAACTCGATAAAAAGCCATGGTTTTCACTATGCTCTTTCTTCTTCCACACAATTTGTTCTACTTCTTTCCTTTTACTTCGTAAAGGATTGAAACACTGACTGCAACACATTAAAACAACAGCTGAAATTGATTTCCAAAGGAAGAATTTTCACCTACACTTTAACTATGAAATCCTAGCTTCAGTGAAAAGGGCAAAGCTGCATCACAAGATTTCATCACTAGAATATAGATTGAGGCCATAAAAGCATTTGGATGCGCATTTCCCATCTCTCATTTTTTTCTTGAGTTTTAGCAGCCCCAGTGATTCATTGCAATACAGCTGCGACCACAAACCTCCCTAGGATGTGGTCTGCTTCTTACAGCCATACTAGAAATTCAACAGACTGAAATGAAGGCTTTTCTGGTTTATATTTTATCTAAAATCTACACAATACTTTTTAAATACAGCACTAGTTATGTGTACCTCTGTTTTTCTACCCATTTGTGTTTTATCCTACTCATCCTGGCATGGTGTGATTAATCAAGACAAGACATGGCAAAAATGTGAGAAAAACGGACAACAGAGAGTCAAGAGAGTCATTATGGGGACAGAACACCAAAAAAGCTGATGATTCACAGGGAATGGGTACAATTAAGGCATGTAGATGCTGCCTTCTGCATGAAAAATTGCATGGAGAGAAACAAACCCTGGAGTTCAAGAGTGAAGAAAGAAAGCAACCCAAAGCCTCACTACCTTTAATCAGAACTAGTAACTGTCAGCATGGCAAAGGGATGAGTACTCAGACTAAGGTTGAGCTGCTGTAACTCAACCTATCGAAAGGAAGTAAAGAGCTCCCTCTATCAATTTTGCAGGATTTCCAGGCTCATACATATATTAATTGCAACTAGCCAAGTGCTGAAGGCAGCCAATAACAAAGGACAGCAGTAACCCTTCCAGTTCGGCCATATTATGGAAGTACTTTTTCTCTTTTAATCATGGCATCTTGAGGAGACAGCCACCCATCTCTAGCCACGTTACAAATGCCTGCAAAGCCGTTCCATGGGTAAAGGACTGGCTTTGGGCTAGTTCTTTACACACTCTTATGGAACATATTGGAATTTGCACCGTGCACACCAGTTGTCCCAAATTTCATCAGCAGAAACTGTCACCCTGACAGTTCTACAAAATGGTCCTTACTTTGGGGCATGTTCTTTGCAGTGCAGTTTTGACATCATACTTAAGCTCATCCCACAATGTTAGCATACATAAATACAATGCATATAATGCTACTACACACGTACATTACTAATGAAAGTAACAGAACTTCCTCCTAGACAGATCTCAGGCTCATTAAAAGGAATGCTTTTCAAAGCCATATCCTCTATCAACAGTCTCTAAATAAAACTGGTAAAACTCAATTGAAGTTACTGTGTTATGGCATTGCTTCTTTCCTAGAAAACAAATATACGATACTGGAAATTAAAACCATTTAGCATCTGGTTAATCACCGCACAAAACAACAAAACAAAACAAAAACAAGTCAGAGCAGAACAGCAATATTCCAGGTTTCTCTGGCTAGGGAAAAAAAATCATTTACACATCAATATGCATTTGTTTGGAGAGAATTTGCATTAACTCATTTTCTAGAAAATTTATGATAATTCCATGCTAATTCTTTGCCTCCTGTTTTCAGAGTCACTGATGACTCAGTGAGGCTATCTGTATGCTGAACATCAGCTGCTGAGCACAGCATAAGATGTAATGTGGAGATCTGCACAGCAGGTTTTGTCTAAATGTGGAACTCCATAGCAAGTGGCCATCTGCTAAGCAGCCACATTAGTCAAGTGTACGGGTGTGTGCGTGCACATGTACATGATCCCACCCAGCTAATACCTTAGCACAGCAAGAGCTTAGCACTGGGGGAAATGCAACACTGTTAGGGAAAAATGGGAAGTTATAGCATTAGGTGATAATTATGAACTATCACCTTAAAAAAATGAAAGAACAATTAGGTCAATATGTTACATCTTAGTTGAATGATATTGACCTTACATTTTTCCCCATTATTATAAAAGAGTACAAACACGTGCTCAGTAATATCAAACTATACTGCTTTCATTCTCTTCACAGGCTTCAGTGTGCCTCACATCAAAAACCCACTGCACATTAGCAGCACTACAGATAACTTGCTTCTCTCCACATGCTCCCAGTCTGTCTCTCTCACTCTTCTCAGGCTTACTGCTGTTTTGGCCAACGCTGTATCTTACTGAAAAAATTCATGCATATCCCATAGAGAAACACATTTCTACTTGTTCTCTTTACACACCTTTTTTTCCTCATTCATTTGTTCTCCGTTATGTTTCAGGTAATTCCTGGCTGCACACGTCCTTTCCTGGGCAGCTGTGAGGATTGTTTACCCCACGTAATATTTAGCCTTTTGTATAAGTAGCTTCCAATCCACCGGTGAAGGAACCAACTTGGTCTCTTTGTGATGTGGAGAGATAAGGCAAGTGGCAGGAAGTTTTTCTCATTTGTTTCTGTTTAGCTTTATGTTACCAAGCGAAATGATCTTTTACCCAAATTGTTCCTTTATTCTTTACTGATATTCTGGATTTCCTTTGAGGTCAAATTAGTGTCTTAAAACCCTATTCCACAAACCTATTCTACAAACCTACTTAAGTTTTGGATCCTTACGACTGAATCTTTGGAATGAATACTTGTGTATGGAACTTTTTTTTTTTAAACTCTACATTTTATGCAGCTTTGAAACAAAAGGACTCAATTTTTGACCTCTGCATACCAGTTTCTTCCTTTTTTTCTAATCTTTTTTCCCCTCACTGATTTTCAACATGTCAATGATCTACATTTCCTATGTTTAGAAAGGGTGCATCATGAATTTGATCTGATAGCACACTAATTCTTACCTCCTCTGCAAACAGGTAGAGCAGCAGAATGGTAGACCCGCCAAAATAAGAAAAACTCCTGTTCCCAGCACACACAATCGAAAGGTCAGCTGCAGATCTGGAGAATGAGCAGAAGCTTGTATGAGATACAAACGATTCTCATGCACACACTGAGATACAGATATCAGAGACCCGTCTTAAATTTGAGTTTTAGCAGCCCATATATTTGATTAGTTTCAGAAGTAACTGATGTTAAATTAAGCCCAGGGCAGGAAAAATGAGCCTCTTTAAAAAGCTTTGAAAACGGAGACAAAAGTCACACAAGTGAAAACTACTAATTTATTTCAGTTTGTAACTTCAGCAGGATTCTCTTAAAATCTCATCTTATTCCTTTTAAAGTCATAGACAAACTCCCAGATCAAAAACTATCATGCAGACTAGGACCATTTAATGGAAATTTAAGTGCCATGAGTCTCCTATGTCTTTTAAGTGCTTCTATTTTGTCAACAGGTTGCTACAAGGCAAACAGCACGTGCTCTTAGAGCAATAAGTGTGTTTATTTTCTTAGGATATATGTTATGCATCCTGGACTATTAAAGCATCTAATTAATCTATTAACAAATAATTTGGTAAAATAGTTGACCCTTGATGTTTACTTCCAAACAATAAAGGCTTAACTCAAATGAGAAATCAAGCAATTTCAGCTGAATAAGCGTATTTAATTTTAACATTTGTTTGAGTGTTATGTACTCAATGAGCCAAATAGCCACAATTTTCACTGCAAAGCTTTCCTTATACATAATGAAAGTCCAATTGTGGGGTAAATATTATTAAAACACTTCATTCTACAGCATGTCCCTAACTAACGGACAGATTCTGATAGCCCCATAGTGAATGACGCTTTCTTCTCCCAAAACTAAAAGTAATCCTTGCCCTAGAATTAAAACGTGGTTTGGAAATAAGGAAACAAGAGAAAATTCAAAGGACTGGTCTTGACTATGTCTCGCTATCTAGCAAGTGCATATAAGTGAAAAGTGAATAATAGATATTAGGTTGCAAATATTCCCGTTAGATTTCATGTTAGCAAAAGCCAGTTTTTCCTGAAAATTGGATATAATCTCTGCAGCCCACAGAGGTGCACTGAATTGCACCAGCTGAAGATGCCGACCACCAGGTTACACATACAGTTTCTTTTTAATAAATTTCCTTATTAGGCAAAATGATCTTTGTCTGGGAAAGCTCAACTGTTGGTGAAATGGAAAACTAGATAACAGGAATTGCCATATTGGAAAACAAAACAAGAAAAAAAAGAAACATATTTAGTGCTCGGTTCTGTTCCAATTTAATTCTACAAAAAAACTCCCAGAATCATTCTGAAATTTTGACACCGAACATGATAGAGAACCATGAGATGCATCTAATAAAAGCTTCTGACTTTATCTTCTGTATGTTGGAAAACCTTCCCAGTGAAAAGGAACAGCTGTTTCTACAAAACTGTACAAACACAAAAAGATTACCACAAAAAAATAGATTTGATTCAACCTTTTTAGTAAAGCAGAATTTACAATAGAATATTTAGAAAGGTGGATGTATAAATGTTTATTCTTGCATATGTGAAATAAAAAATTAATATGCAATAAGCATGCTCAAAGAGGAAAGAAAAATATAATGCTCAGGCTAGACTTCAAGGACATAATCATATAAACTTTGGCTATAAGGGACATCTGCAGGTCAGGTAGTCCAACGTCCTGCTTGAAGCAAAACTACTACCAACACTAGGTCAAGAGAACACTGCTTTTCCCATCCAAGCCCTGAATATCTCCAAGAACGGAGTCTCCTCCGCCTCCCTGAAGACTTGGTCTAGAGGCCACTGAGGCCCTATCTGTATCTATCAAGCACCAGCAATCAGTCTTTCCCCTTTACATTGCTCAACACTATCAAGAAAAGTTTGGTTTTATTTTCATAATTTTCAAACAGTTTTCAGTATTTATTGGATGATCATTTAGCTGCTTTGATTAAAATCCCCATCCCACACATACAGTCTTTACTACTTTCTTTGTACTAATACACACAGCTATACTTAGTTCTGTGGCTTATGCTGTGGCTGACAAGTTAACACAACATTTTGTATTAATAAACTATATTCATTTTTAATGCCAGAAATCATTCTGACCAGAAGCATTTTGCCAGGAGGCATCAGTTTACACAGTTATACTTACTGTCTTTAAATGGGGTATAGCATTTCAGTTCCTGGCTGCTTTTGGAAGGACAACATTTATTTTCCAAGCATTCGGTTTTGTTAGCACTCCCTCCTACACGACAAGGAGTTAAGGCTTGACTGTCTTTGTGGCGGCACGCTTTAAGAGAAGAGATAACATGTAAAGCTTCCATTCTAAAGAATTCAAACAAAGTAGTAGTTACCAAATCCTTCTTCCATTTAGGATGTGCTGAATTACTCCTTCCTTCTTGTGCTTATAGCGGTAATTTGAAAATTATTTTAGAATAGATATAGTAAAGGCACACAGGGTTATTCCTGCCCCAAAGTGTCTGGCATTTTTAGCCCAAGCACCTCATTTTGGATAAAAGGTTTTGTAGGATGGCAGTAGCAGAAGGGAAAATTTTCAAATCTGCATTTGTTCTAAACGGGTACTTAACAAATCCACTTGTATGGAATCTAGCAAGCTTTACAACATTAGACGGAGAGTTTCAAATACACCGAGTATTGAGAGGTATGGGCAGAAATGAAGTAAAGCAGAGGAAAGAAAAGGGGAAAGAATACCACAGTGACAGAAATGGCACTTACTTACTGGACTGAAGAAGCTTACAAGAGCTTCTGAGGCATCTTTCAGTTTCACTTGAACTTCACTGGGCACCACTTTGTTTTTTTCTAAAACGTTCTGAGTTGGTGATGCAAAACCTGAAAGCTCATAATGATTAGCTCATCATCATCAAAATATCCATAGTTAATTAAATGCAATGACATTTTCATACTGATTATCTTTCATTATGAAGGCATTTATAGTCATTATGAATTGTGACTAGTGATGGCTAGCAAGGTTACACATAAATGTCTTTCTGTTATACTCAATTATATTACTTCAAATTGCTTCATGAACCAAAATGACTAAAGAACTGAAGCTGTGAAATTTAAATTATATTAAAGAAACCTATCAGCTGGAAATTGTCAAGACAAAAAGCAAAACTGTTCACATGCCAGATACAGGTTACATTTAAACTATTTTATAGACTTTTTTTCTCCTTTCTTTTCTCTACAGTGCATTAGAACAGAAGTTTCTCTTAGGTCAAGATCAGACCACAGTGAAAAACACGCAAAAGAGAAGAAATTTAAGAAACAGTTTTGTTAAATGCAAGAAATAGTGTATCTAGCCCAGTATGTTGTTTCAGACAACATTAAATAGTAGATGTCTAGTAAAGAGCAAAAAAATAAGATACTGGGATATTTTCCTAAATTCTAGATGCTTGTGGCCCTGGGACTTCTAGAGTATCTTTCATTTTTTTACTTCCCAAAAAAATATAGCAGCAAGTAGTTTTTGTTGCTTCGCTCTCCATCTCTTCATCTTTGCAAGAGGTGTTAGAGGAAAGCGAGAATGCAAATGCCAGTCCAGCCTCAAAAAAGAGCAGGAAGAAGGAAGCAGAGGACCACTGGCCAGTCAGCCTCACCTTGATCCCTGGAAAGGGGACAGGGCAGCTCAGCCTGGACACTATCTCTGTGATTGTGAAGGTGATGGGCAGCTGTCAGCAGACTAACAAAAGGGAATTCATGTTTAACGAATCTGATAGCCTTCTATGATGAGAGCAGGGGATGTTGTCTACCTTGACTTCACTAAAGCCTTGGACACAGTCTCCCATAACGGTAGACAAGCTCTGTAAGTGTGGGCTAGACAAGCAGACAGTGAGGTGGATTAAGAATTGGCCAAACAGCAGAGCACAAAGTCTAGCTGGAGGCCTGCAGTGTTGCCACCCAGAGTCAGTTCTGTGTCCAGTATGTTCAACTTAGTCATCAGTGACGTGGATGGAGGGACAGGGTGCACCTTCAGCAAGGTTGCTAATGATACAAAATTGGGAAGAGTGGCTGATAGCCTGAACAGCTGTGCCACCATTCAGAGGGACCTCAACGGGCTGGAGAGATGGAGAGAATAATTTCATGAAGCTCAAAGGCAAGTGCAGGGTCCTGCACCTAGGCAAGAATAACCCCCTGTACCTGCACAGGGTTGGGTGTTGAGCTACCGGAACACAGCTCTGTAGCAAAGGATCTGCATGACCTGGTGGACAAACACATCACGAGCTAACAACATGCTCTTGTGGCAAAGGAGGCCAAATATATCCTGGGAAGCATTAGGGAGAGTGTTGCCAGCAGGCCAAGGGAGGAAGCCAGTAGGTTCTTTCTACCTACACAGCCCTGGTGAGGCCCCCTCTTATGGACTCTGTCAAGTTCTGGGCTCCCTCTAGGAGACACGAAACTAAAACAACAAATCCAGCAAAAGACAACTAGACTGGAGCACCTCTCATATGACAAAAGGCTGAAAGTTCTGGTCCTATTCAGCCTGAACAGAGAAGATAGGTGGAAGGAAAATCTTATCATGCATATAAGCATCTGAAGGGTGAAGAGGATGAGGCCAGCCTCTTCCCAGAGGTGCCCAGTGACAGGTTGAGAGGCAATGTGCACAAATGGAAACATAGCAAGTTCCACCTGAACATGAGGAAAGAGTTCCTCACTGCGAGGGCAACAGCGCACGGGAAACGGCAGCCCAGAGAGGTTGTGGGCTCTTCATCCTTGGACATATTCAAAAGTTATCTGGATGCAATCTTGGTCACATACTCTAGGCAACTCTTATTGAGCAAAGACGTTTGGACTGGATGAGCTCTAGCAGTCCCTTCCAACCTCAACCATTTTGTGATTGAAGTAAAGGTGCAAGTCACAGTGGGACTCTCATGAGCCAATCAACCATGCCACAATTAAAGGGAGAAAAAAAAAAGGGAGTGGATGGGGGAGGAAAAAAAAAAAAAAGAACACCCCCCCCCCAAACATACACAGTCTGTTAAATTCCCACTTACTGTTTCCTGCCTTCCTACCCCCTGCCCTCTCCAGTGTAAGAAGTTTGCCCCATCACAGCTTGCTTAACAGCTTTCCAGGATGGTGTTTACTGAAGATCTTTTCACAGTTTTTTAGTTCTTTGTGAATAGGACAGAGATCATGGCCTAACAAGAAGCTAAGACATAGAACAAGTCAATACTGCTAGCTGAAGAATCGTCTGAAGGACCACCAAAAGCCTCAGGCATATAAATCCACTATTCATCTCTGTGCACAGCTCAGTTTATGTGCCACGTAAGGCCCCCTTAAGGAGAAGGGGTATCTGAGCAGGGAAAACTGAATGCACATCAAAACAGAGAGAGTGAAACTACACTAACAAAAATGCAACCTCCACAGTTCAGACCAACAGTTACGCTACAGTCCCTGGTTTAAGGAGACATGTGCCTTAAGGAGACATATGGAGCTCTTAAAGCACACAAACACACCCTGAAAGCAGAATGATCTGTTCATCCAGGTATTGCAGAAACATTTTACAAATAACTGGTGGATCAACTGACAGCCTTTGCCAGGATCTGAAAACGGTGCCACTGAAGTCTGCTTCCTCAAGGCACAGGATCAATACAAGCCGAGTATACAGGCTGATCCTTTATGCACAATTTCAGATGACTGGAATTAATTTCTGATGCAAACGCACTCATCAGCCTGACAGAAATCTTTGTCAACTATCCTAGTCTACCTGCTACAGCTTGTCAAACCTCTACAGTTTTCAGGTACACTTTTAACTGCAGGCTTGGGGGTTGGAGACAGGAACGAGGAGAGGAAAAGAAGGGTTTCCAAAGTGTGTGGGAGGAGCAGCAGGTTGGAGAACCAGAATCTATAATCAAATTTAAAAACTAAACATGAAACAGTATCAAGGCTGGAATAAGCAGCATGTGTTCCTCCACAGATTAGCATATAGGGAAATAGGGACTATGTTTTTAGGAAAAATGTAACTTACCTGTATTTTTTCAGGACTTCTGTCAATCCCATTATGTATACTTCATTTTTGATAATGTTTTTCAGTATCTTTCAATTATTGTCAAGAAAAAAATGCAACCTTAATTTCCTCCTAGTATAATTATTTGCTTTCTCTGTATTCTCTTCTTGCAATACTCACTTGATCCGATGCTATGAAACATCATCACAATCACACAGTTCCACAAGAGATGAGTGCCAGTTACTCCTTGCAGCATTACTGCAATAAAATCAGTAGCAATAATGAATAGGTAGTTGGGTATAATTTTACTTAGTATTTACTACTTGTAACAACACAGAGGACTGCTGCACAGAGCAGAACTGTGTCTTCTTGTGTTAAAAAGGAGGCCAAACCCAGGAAAAAAGATTTGGGCAATAATTACTGACTCTGAAGAAACAAACCACTTAAGAGAACTTAGTGGGAGGCACCTTGAACAGTGACTATCCAAGAAAAAGGCTTGCTTTAAACTACCCGGGCGCCAGTTATTTGACATGATTAAGATGAATCACTTTCAGCTAAGTACTTTAAATCCAGGTTTAAGGTCAGAATCAGGATTTAACCAGCAACAATCTCTGGAAAATTATGACAGATATCCTAGCTTACTCAGTGATTCACACTAACACTAGAGGAAGATGATGCTTTGGAAAAATAAAATTTGCAAAAGAGGCCCAAAAGGATCATTTAGATAAAAGTATTTTTAAAATCCAAAGTCATTCACAGTAACTCATCAACTTTTGAGACAGGCTTTTGTGAACACTGCTTTGCCAGTGGCTGTATATTTATTTTGCCTATCCGTTACCTGTTATCTTCAAAGGGTCTTTTCCAATTACTAACATATATATATTTAGGAGTTAAGGCAACTTAAACCCAGTGATTATTTATGATTAGTATTGGCAGGAGAACAGAAGCCCGTCTTCCTAAGCACCATATGGAAAAAGGTATAACAAATGAAGGGGCTGCTCTCCTGCACTCTTGCTAAACATTGAACGCTTTCCTGTGACCTGTTCCGTAGAATTACTTCCTAGGTCAGAAGGAGCAAGGTTGAAATTTGTTTTTCAGAAGCCTGTTATCATGCAATGCTCTCCGGGAGCAAAGGGAAGGGGGGAAATATTCCCTGGGAGCAGAGAAACATGACAGATTTAAAAGTTCTAGCTTTGCCCCTTACATACTCCTCCTTTGACCATCTTCTCAGCTACTGCTGGAACTGGAAAATCAGAGCTATCCAGAGTGCAGCAAGCGCAGACTTCTTGGGCAAGACACAGCATAGACCAAGACAGACTGTCACAATGGCTGCCTGTGACCCACACCTCCGTGCACAGTGAGCAAGGTGCCACCAGAACCAGCCCCCAAGCGACAGGGTTAACTCCTGAGCAAAGACAAAGTTTGTACCAAACTGTTTGTACCAAACACACACTACTCAAAAAAAACATGCAGATCAGGTAATAGAAATTGCAGTCCATTAATATATTCCTCCAAGTTTAAGCACATAGGTCAGAACTTCTCATAACTCATATGGGAACATGCATATACTTGCACTGTCTGTCAACTGACAGATAACATTTCACTGAGGTCTCAAGAAAGTGGCTCATACACATAAAGTGCAATATTATTCTTGACTAAGGGTCACTACATCAGCTGCTGAGACAGATCCCCTCGCTAGAAGCAAAAGGGTAGTCACATAAGTCTTTCCATTAATAACTAGAATGGAAACATTTAAGAAACAAAGTTCTTCGAATGCATTAGGAAATTAGGAAGTGCTAAAAATCCCAACTTCCCCCCTCCCAAAAAAAGCCTAAAAAATATTTTTAAAAAAATCACTCCCAGATGCTTGAAGTAAATGCAGTCACCAAAAAAAAAAAACAAAAAAAAAACAAAAAAAAAACCTACACAAAAAGAAACACACAAAACTATCTACCTCCCTAAAGCAGTTTACTATGTTTATAAAAAACCCTTAAGCATACAACAGCTATGTAAACAGAAAGGTCTTTTTGAAAAAAGGCTTATGTATATGCATATGGATCCACTCCCTTCCCCCTTAATTAATGAACTTTTAGTTAAGATGGGGGCTTATCTTTTAAACTATATTAGGTAGGTAGCATTAGGCTGCTAGGATAGAGCCAGGTAGCTTCAATTTTCATTGTTTCTGAGCAAACAATATGCTCTCAATACTACCAATGAGGAGGCAGAGACACCTAATACAGGTGAACATTCTTCATTCGACAAGCATCTAACATGCAACTAAGATTTTTGTTCTCACATCTGTCATGGAACACTGCACATGATTTAATACATTCCTGGGACTATGAGTACAGGGCTCACCCAATATTAGAAAACTGTCCATACATTTTGTTTATCACTGTTGCCTCTGTAGTTGAAGACTATTAACTGTCCTCTTTTTAACTGCAGTCTATTCCTGAAGCCTCAGGCAAAATATGCAAGACTCACACACCCCCCCTGCAGATCAAAAGAGTATCTACTCAGAATATCTGACTTACGTATAGGGTGAAAACTTAAGTCAGTCCTAAAGAAGCTGACTTTTTTAAACACCTAAAACACCTAAATTCCCCTAATCATCCTCATTATCACAGGTGCAAATGCAGCTGAAGACTGACTAGCAGTTGTTAAATGAAAGTGTTTGGCTGGAAAACATCTTACTACGCACTGCCACAAAAACTACCACTACACGAGGCTATCCTTATTATTTTCGGTACCCAACAGAATCAATACAAACTTTTTTTTATTTTAAATAGAACTATTCCACAATAAATCACATTGCTCCTGCATACAGACAAAATCTTAAACAAAACATACAATAAGATGTTTAAGACCCACCTTTGCTCCTGCAGACTAGCACAGAATGCCAGTTTCTAGATTCATACAGCAGGGTTCCTGAAGTGACTGAGGAATACTTATTCAGTAACTAATTAATATATTTCTCTTAATATTCAATTACTGAAGAGCTTTGAGAAGGTGCTGCAGTTCACGAAAATGAGTTATCTTGCACAGTGAGTGCTCCTATGAAGAATGCAGTCTCATAATTACAGTACTTAATTTTGTTTCTGACTTGTTGAAAGGAAAACCAAACATTATACAAGATTATGATTAAAATTAGAAACTTCAGAAAATGCTTATGTGCAACTAAGTAATTTATGGAATTTCAGTAGTTAGGAAACTGATTTACTTCATTCTTATGAACAGACAAGATTTTCAATTTCAAACAAGCTATTTAAAAATATTCTTGCTTAACAGAATTTTATACCAGCTCTAAAAATCTTGACTTCCTACCATCAGCAACTTCCCATAACTAATAAAAACGTATTTATTATAGAAAAGCAACACTTTCTAGTTCCATAAGCATTTGTTAATTTATAGGCTTTGTGCCTAGCCTTATTGAATTAAAACTTTGGTATTATTCACAAATACCTCTCACTCTTTAAAAACGACTTTATTTTTAAAATAAAGTTAATTCATTAGACCATACTTGATAAATTACCAGGAGGATCAGATCAAGCATCAGACATTTGTTGCACTTTCAAGCTTTGTAACAACACATGATCTTTCTCAAAATAAAATTGTACATTTAGATTTACAGTTTAATTTGTGGAAATATACTGTAACACTGAAAAACACTGGATTTTGAATCAAAAAGGATACATATTAAGCGCACAGAAATACTGAAAAAGGTCACAGCCCCAAGATGCATTTGAAAATGGAATGTAATTAATATGGTAAATTGCAGTTTAGTAATTTCACATTTAACCTAGTTAGCACCTTAGTGAACTTAACTTCTGAATAACAAAAACTTAACGCATATAATGCCAAAACTCAACAAGCACTTTGCCATTTCACCGGAAGATTCATTTTTTGTGTGCATTATGTGCCTTAACTTTGAAAACTGGTAGTATCTTAGAAGTCCTCTAAAACTGAAAGTAAACAGTGGCTTCAGTTAAAAGTTTAATGGTGAAATACTTTCTTTCTACTTGTTATAAATTGAGTTTTTAAAGCAATCATTTATAAGGATTGCATCAACATCAGTTAGCAGAGGAAGATCAAACTTTATTGAAACTGCTTGCATACAAAATATATTGCACTATAACCAAACAAATGTCAACATAAAATCCAATCTGTTGTAGCTAATATGTACAGAGAATATTGCCCAAGAGCAGTTACATTACAAGGTCAGTCTACCTTGGTTAATTATCTACAGTATTTTAAACCAAACAGCTTACAGATGATGTGTGCAAGGTACCAATTTCTGTTTTCAAATACTATACATTCCCAAAATAAATAACTAGAAATCAACATTAATGTTTGGCAATACTTTTTAAGACGTTTTCATATCTGTTAAATCATGTGCAGTTTGTTGCCATTTTTAATATGCTCACCTGTATGCAAGGAAAAAACAGAATGAAAAAGCAAAGAAACAAAACTCACAAAATACATCAGAGGCAAGGTCAAGTTTGTACAATACTGTACATAATCAGTGGCTCCTTTCTGGAATAATCTGAATAAAAATGGAATAAAATGAAATGAAGGTCCTTATACAGTTTTGCCCAGTAAATTTATTCCATGATCAGAAATAAAAGAAAGCAAAACTCCTCCCACCACTTCCCACCCTTCCCTTGTGTATCATCATACTTTGTATGGAATTCTGCAATAGCTTCCAATTGGATGGCAATTCACACCTTGTACCTCAAAATACTGTGAATTTGTTCTTCCTTCAATATATCCAGCTGCTATACCTGAATTTCCAGGGTATTACACATGGCGATTTTCTTCTTACCTCCCCTGAGAATCACCAAATTAAAATAAACAATTAAAAAAAAAAATTTAGGAGGATGAAAAGCGCTTTAAACTGGTCATCTGGCCAAATAGCAGGCACACACTACTAGCTTGTGAACAAGTTACATTTGTTCCCTCAGTAACAATGAATTTTTAAGTTTTCCACAATGGAAAGGTTTTTGTTTTCTTTTTGCTTCTTTTTTTAAAAAAAAAAAAAAAAAAAAGAAAAACTTCTGTACTGCCTACAAAGAAAAAAATTACACCCTTCTCTCAATAACACTATTTTTTCCAAATCTTCAGTGCAAAATAAATTTCCTATTCTTATAACTGCCTAACCCAATGTTTATGTAAGGAAAAAATTATGGAAAGCATGCACTTGTCTATAAAGTACTAATGTCTGACAAGGATTGCTACATATATTTTACATTTAGTGTTACCGACTCATCTTCCCTGATTTCTGCATCCAAATATAATATTCCTACCTGCCAAGATATAAAAAAGGCACAGATCATACAACTTTTTTGCTAATGAAAATGACAATTGTTACATCACACATATTTCAGGGTCCACTAAAATACTGAAAAAGGTGGACCAGAATGTGAACTGACACAGGACATAAAACGACATAGCATTTCATGAGGAACTTGTAAGTTAGATTGAAAACAGAAGCCAATTTGATTACTGCAAACACTATTTATTCTGAAAATTGAAGTTGAGCAGTGATTTTGACCCGATGCGTTAAAATGGTACAACTGAACAGAAAGTTTACCAATGCACAGCTCAGTATTTTTAAAACAAACAAAAAAGAATCTTTCATTGTTTGAAGTGCAATATGTACTTGAAAGCGATTTTCGGAAATTCAGGTATTTTTATGCAAATATTTGAATAACTTCTTATTCTGAAAACAACTGCTTACTGTTGATGTTAAAAAAGGCTAACAGAGAACATATGTTCATTTCATGCCCTGCGCCATCTTGCCTACTATTTGTCTTTGGCCTAACAAGTTTCTCTAATGTGGAATAGGAATTACTGAAACAGTATAGGAAATATGACTTTAGAATTATGCAGTTTAGGGTACTCCATTCACCAATGGCTGTTGACCATCTGCGCTGTCCGCTTTCTCTTTCTTCTGATTACGTTCTTTACCCGTGCGCAGCCGACTACCTTCATTGGAGGTATTCTGTAATGTTTTAGTGTGGACACTCCTTTCATTATTGCAGTCAATTCTGATCTGGAACAAGTCAGAGTTATATAAAGCATTCTCTTTCTTATATCCACCCCTTTAGCACTCCCTGTGTGAGCAGCCCAGGAGGGGCAATATTTATTAAGTTGTCAGGAGACAATTAAGTAGTCCTGCACTCTTCTAGTTTTATTAAATAGGACCTAGCTGAAGTGGAAAAGTATGCAAATATATTTCTGATTGTTAATGCCTTGTAACCTAAAAAAAACAAAAATCCACTTCCTTAGCCTTGGAAAGCTAAAATAAATTTTACAAGTTCCTGAGAAGCAAAAAATAGTGAGTATGGGCAAGAAATTACAGTATATGGGGCTTTGAAACATCTTTGACTTTCAGTAACTCACATTTCTACTTGTTATGTAGAAATGTTTGGGGACAAAAATGAACAGAGGAAAACTGTAATTAAGTTATACTAACAGTCAAAAAGTGCATTCAGCCCCTCTTTGTTAAGATTGCACTTAATCCAACCAAGATGAATATATGGCTTTTCTAAACGGTCATTAAGAATTAATTGCTTAATGTCATTAAGCATTTTTAAAAATCTTTCTGCTCACAGGGTAAATATTTAACCTCATTTCCACCTTATTTCTTGAAACATTCTAAAACTTTCTATAGCCTGATCAGTCAGATTCAAGTACATGCAAGATCTTAATAAAAAAAGAATTCATAGTCTCATCCCAATCACAGAGTAACATTAAAAAAAAAAAATAGTGTTTGATAAGCTTTTCCTTCTTCTTTAGGAATGTACTTCTCTGTTATCTGCTTTACAAGCTTTTACACATAATCAAGGACTTACTTGCAAAAAAATATGGCTATACAACTTACATGTAATTCAATGTACCTGTAATGTACATTAAGGTATTATTACACTTGTAACTTCAGCAATTCCATGTAGAAAACTAAGCATCTCCTCATTTACTCCAGATTTCTCCCCTCTCTACCTGCCTTTTGCATACTAAATCAAGAATTATCCTCTGTCTCCCTGCAGTGTCATAACTCCCAGGAACGCAATGCACAAGGAAGCAGCTGTAGCTGCTCATTATTTTTCTCTCCCAACATAACTCATCTTTCAAGGTAAAAGGCTGTCTACATGTTATCATTTGAAGGTGAGGGGAACTAGGAAACTTAACAGACATATGTAAATTACCAACCTGAATAATTTTATTCAAAAAAAATACTGGAAAAAAATGTACAAATACTGTTACTTTTATAAGACTAGAATATGTGAGATTCTATAATTTTCAATTTCTTCATGGGATGTTCAATTTACTTTGTAATTGCCCACTACTTGACTAATAGCATTTAAATGTATTTCATTTAATACTGAAGGTACTGTTTAAAAGGCCACCTGTCAAAGACAAGTCTAGAATACAATCCCGTTTTTCAATCCTTGCATATTCTTTCCTCTCTTTCAGGTTTCTTATGTAAAAACGTAAGGACAACGTAACAAGAAAAAGCTGAAAACCAAAAGTAAGTAACAAAAGAATGAAATGCAGCTATTTTAGCAGCTATTTTAGCAAAATCTTAGGATTCATGATCAACATTCTAACTAACTGGACAGCCAAATACCCAGTTAAACTATAAACCACCATCACACCTCTGGTCAATCTGAGCTCTGTTGAAAAGACAGGTTTGCCCTCTTAATTTTATAAATTAAATTCAGTGCAACTCTGAGCTTGAAGAAACTGACAATATAAAGATCTGTAACTTCACATCTTTACAAAACCTGACATATCAGGATTCCTGCATATAAGACACAAGATGGTACAGCTCTCTGCTATTCTTGTAAATGTGGGTATGCAACAGAGAACACAGAGAGGTTACTCTACTGCTTGCAGTTTTGAAGTCTCACACTAGTACCTCATACTTCTGCAATTTTAAACAGTGCATTCTTAACAAGAGAAAAATTACCTGAAGAGATCCATCTGCTGTTCTCCCTTTTGTATCTCTTGCGTTACGTTGACGGTTATCTGATCGTGACTGTTCATCGTTTCCTAGAAGGGTTAACCAAGTTGTTTAACAATGACGTGTAAGTTTCTTTTACTGAAAATGCATTAACATAAAATGGAACAACTTCAAAACTTTTATATTAAAGATTAAGAAAAATATTCATAACAATTTAACAGTAGTTCCTGAACAACAGTACTTTCTTCAAAGAGAGAGTCCACTAAACTTGTCAAATGGTAGTCACAGTGAATCAAACTACTGTTTATAACTATGACAGGTCAAAAGAAACATTAAATTAAATTATCATTAAATTATCAATCCCAGGAAAGTGGTGCATATTAATTTTAATAAGGTTTAATAAGTTTATATTACTTCTAATGGCCTATGAAGTCCCTAAGATTAATTTGTAAAAAAGTCTTTTACTTTATAAAAAGTAAAGCAGAACTTAAACTATGCAATGCTCATGTTGGAAAAAAAAATCCTTCAAAGGAAAAGCAGAATTATGAAAAATAAAAAAAGAAATAAATTATAAAAAGTGCCTATTTAACTAAGTTCTCTTATTCCCCTTAACACAAAGCCAACCGAAAACTTTCTCATTAAGAACTCCATCACTGACCTCTTCCTTTTTCAAGACCAAGCCTGCACTTACCTTTGAATCCTCCACGACCCCTCCCTCCTTGCCCTCTTGCACCACCTCCACGTCTTCGCCCATCTCCCCTACGAAGGTAGTTGTCTCGTTCTTCTTCAGCTGGGGCTAATGACCAATCACTAAGTTCATCTCTGTGATCAGACTCTGTTTCAGAAGCATTTGATGCTTCAGAATTAGTTCCTATCGAAAGGATAAAAAATCCAAACATGCCACTATATTTCATCATGAAAATACTACAGTAGACCAAAAAACACTAATAAAAATGTTACCTTTTTAAACAAGAAAATTAAAGACTCTTACCTCCCATCCTCTAACATGATAGAAAGACTGAAATGTATAATACACATTTCTTCTTCAAAAGGTAAAACAAGCACTAAAACTAAAATTTTAGAACTGTATTGAATGTTACACAGATATTTGTACTACATTTTATAGCATGATCTAACTGGTGCTATCAACCTATGAACATACTGTCTAATCTATTTGACTTTTGGTACCTTTGTAAAGTAGATTAGATTTTTTTTCTCAATTCTAGCACTGAAAGGTCTGAATTAAACCTGCCTTGTCTCCCTCACTATCATCACTCAGCCATCTATTTAAACAAACAAAACAAAACCAAAACAATCGCACACACTACAGAAAGAGAACAAAAGTTTTCCTTTTTTAAATATTGGAAATGCAATTTCAAAATAATTGGCTATAAAGCTATCTTTTCCAATTAACACATCACCTTCTTTGAAGAAGGGCTGATTCTTTTCCCCAATTTCTTTTGCTACCATCCTATTAACAAGATGAGCGCATGTATTCTAATGACAGTATAAAAGGGTTTGAGTGGAAATACATTTACTTTGTATTATGCTGTATGTATACTAAGCATGTCTTATCTAGTTCATATTTCAGGTCTTCACTTACAGCAAGCACCAGCTGAACTACATTCTGGTTACTGAAAAGAATGCTCAAAGAGCATGATTCTGAAAACTATTCAATTAACAATTGATAAGGGATTTAAAAGAATAACATTCTTCAGCAACTGCTCCTCCAGTGAAAACACACAAGTTCACCTCAGTATGAGGAAATGTTTTTTCTGCAACTAATTTACACACAACCTCTTCTATTTTCAGCTACAAACACTCAAATTAAAAAATGCTCTTACAGGCAAGAAATGAAGACTGAGGTGTTATATTAAGAACTGTTAAAATATGGATAAAATAATCCCAGCCTTAAGGAATTTTTAAAGTCATATTGTAAGGGACAGTATACAGAAATTGCATAAAAGGAATTTTTACCTCAGGATAATCTCTCTATAAATTTTCATATACTAGTAGTTAACAATAATTTAATTTCTGTTTAACAGCTCCGTTTCTAAACCCCTGCAACAGCCAATATTCAAAACCTAACTTTTAATAGAAGCAGATTCAAGAAGTCAAGACCAAAGCAATATCCAATAGCTAAGCCTTAAAATTGCAAACGTGATTCTAGTAACCCACCCGAAGCATAGCCTGGGCCACGTCTGCTATGTCCTCTATTTCGATAAGGTCGGCTACCACGTCCAAGTCCTGGCCCATCATCAGTCATGTATCCTTTTTCTTTATCTGTACGGTTTGGGGGTGGCCGAGAAGTAGCTCCAATCTGTCGAAGCTGCTCATCAATTTGCAATCTTTCCAAACGCAGCTGGTCCACTTCCTACAAAAATGAAAGCAGAACACAAGTTGCGTGTAAACACTGTTCCATCATCCACATGCAGAAACAGATTAGACAAGCATAATTTTCAAAGAAAAGAGAACCTAAGCACAGCTGTTGATAATCTATTTAATACTGTCCATGTCTCAAACTGGAGAGCAGAGACTCAAATCCTCTTTTCTTGATCTTCTTGCAGCAAGCAAGATTTTTTTTTTTTTTAAAGTCCTCAGAAACCTCTCCCGCTCACCATGACCATGAGTCTCAGTGATTGAGAGTAGCCTCACAACATCCATTTTATTCAAGTGCTCCCTAACTTGATAGTCCTCCACTGAATGCATGTCCTCATGGCTCCACACTTTTATACTCCTTTCAGGGATATGGTATTTCCTAGGGAAAAATCTTAGCAGTCCAAAGCAATGTGAAGAATGAATTCAGTACCCCAGCCTTTTTTTTTTTTTAAACTACCAGGTCCCCTTTCCCACATAGGAAGGGGCCTTCATTCACCCTCAACTTCCCTTTTGCTGCTGACAGACCTCTAACCCTATTCCAGACAGGATATGCCTTTCTTACTTGACTACACGTGAACTTTCTAACAGTGTCCTTACATTTTCTTGGTCACCTGTCCTTGCTTCTGCATCATGTACACTTCTTATGTTTGAGTTTTGTCAGGAGCTCCTTGTTCTTCCACACAGACCTCCTGCCATTTTCACTTGTCTATCTGCACATCATGACGGACTATTCTTGAGCTTGGAGAGGCAGGGCAGGGGGAATAGCCTGGGAGGGTATACATTCTCTCACTTGTCACTGACCTTTTTAGTGCTAAGGGAGTTAAAGTGGGAATATCTTCTGAAATAAAAATCATTATGCAAAAGATGTACTTTACCATGTAACCCTCCTCTGCCTCGTATACCTGAAGGCTGCTGTCTCTCTGCTCTAAACCAGTAATAAATCCAGAAGAACCATAAGCAAGTCTTCAGAGTACTGTTATGGGACATGGAAGGAACAGAAGTGACTTCCTTTTAACCACTTTAGCATCACCTTTTTACCTTTGTACAGAAAGGTTAGCATTCTAGAAAAAAAATATCCAGCGATGGCTACAGGACAGGCTGGACACCTACCAAATCACAAATGGTAGGGAGGTTATAAAGGTGCTGCTATTATCTCGCAAAAGTAAATAAAGTAATTACATCTTAAAGTTAAACTGGATAGAGCCCCTACTGTCAAACTCTTGTCCTACCACCAAATGATGAACAGCTGGTCAGATTAAGTAAAGGAGCATGGCCAGGCAAAAAAAAAAAACCACCAAAACCTGTTGAAAAGCTTCAGTGGTAAACCAGTATGATTTTCCTCACCTTTAAATAATTAAGATGATAATCCAGAAGAACAGTTGCATTAGTGATGCTGTCCTTGGTTCCCACGAACACAAATGGTACCATTCCCTAAAACACAATGACATATTTTAAAAATCTCGTAGTTACTAAATATCAGATATTGTGGAGAATAGAGTGTATTACTATAATCTTAAAGTCTAGGCAAGAAATAATACCCAGGATAAATTTATTTTTACACTGTATGTATATGCAATGGGACTATTTTCCTAACAGCAATAAAAACAACAGTTAAAAATGCTTCAGATTTCCTCCCTTCCTTTAAAATTAACATCACTTTGATGGAACAATTCATGAAAGTAAATTCAGTGGTCCAGACGATTACCAACAATTTATGTGTCTGTTCCCTTTCAAACATGTTTGTTATTTGATTAAATACCCTGAAAATGGACTACTAAGTGAGCTTTAGCAGGTAAGGATAATTTCCACACCAAAACACTGAACTGCAGAAGCCAAAAGTTTGCAAGTGCTCAAAACACATTTAGACATAGGCACAGCTGACATATTGCATTATTTGAGCTATTTTAAGTTTTATATAAGTTTAACTTAATCAGCAGCAATTAAAGTTCTACTGACCTGACCTTAACTAGTACAGTATCAAGATCACAAGACAACTGACTTAAAATGGCATTTAAGGCAAAGGTAAGCTCTACTTGTAGCTTTCAGCCGGGGATTGTACTACATAAGCTAAGTTCGTTAGGCACAGGATTCCAACTGGTAAGTGATAAAACTGGAAAATAAGTAGTGATCAGATTAACCTGTGAATGTAAAATAACTTTAGCCTCAAACTTCAAAGTGCTTATTTATTGCGCACTTTGGAGCAGTAACAGGAACTTTAGGCTCCTATTACAAAAACGTGGGAGTCACAAAATAATACCCAACACTGACTTAAAATTTACAAGAGAACTATAGGTCTTTCCAAATGGAAAGGCTGCAACACTCAAGTACATATGTGAAAAGATTAATGCATGTTCACTTGAAATATGACAAAGAATAAAAAAGCTTACAGATGACAAGACTAACATCTAAACCAGTATCAGGTGTTAGTGATGTCATTAACAGGAAAAACAGAAGCAGGTAAAAAGGCTTTCAATTCACCTTTATTTTATTCCATTGAAAAGTGCCAAACAAGCTTTTCCAAGACAAAAAAAGTCCTGCTAACCTACTTGTAGCAATGGCTACATGCTCTTCTACATGGTTGTGATGGTTGAGAATTTTAAGCTGTAGGCATTTTTCAATAAAATGTGACAAAAGTGAATCTGTTAACTCTAAACACAAGCTTGACTATCTTACCTTTTCAGATAGACAAGAAAACGAGTAAGAGAGTGGAAAAAAACTACATAATTGATTAGCCACTATTTACAGAGATGATAATTGAACTGTGGGTCTTCTGTAATAAATTTACTGTGATGACACCGAAGATGAAATAACTATTCAAGCTCAAATATAGAAGTTCTAAAAATCTATTTCATGTCTTATTTGAAGTAATAAAAAGGTTCCTCACGGAGTGCAAATTTAGACTTCTGGATCAATAAAAGACATGTTACTTTTTTTAAATAAGCATGTTTCACATTTGAAATTGCACAGAAACTTTTCTCATAGAGATGCTAGAATTCTTGTACTTCACATTTTCTTTGCAAACCTACAACCTCTCCTCTCCAACACAGGCCCATAGCAAAGTACCTCAAATTCTTCGATTTGACTCAATACAGGTCAAGACTTTACCGAAACCCTCTACAAGGTCAGTAGGCCAAAAGGAAAGCATCACTTTGATGATTGTTCTTTGGCAAACTTGGCACTTAACATCACATCTCTTTATGATAATTTTCTCTTTAAGTCTCAGTTTGCAGCCTAAAGCAAATTCAAATAATGTTTTAAAAGAGAGGATTATATAAGAAAGTGCAGGCTTTCATCATGACAACAAAAATAACTAGTAAAAATCAAAGGAGACCAAACTGAAAGCAAGCTAATGAATTAAAACATTAAGCTTTGCAAATACCAATTTACATCTTAACCAGTGTCTAGAAACACTATTAACACTTCTAATGGGAACAAACATTAAATCTTTCAGAAGCTGCATCACCACAAAGCTTCACACAGGCTTTTTGAAAGCAAAACTGACAAGCCGAGTCTATGTATAATGCTCCTTAGCATTAACACAAAAATATAATTGTATCAGAAAAATCACACATTAGTCAAACTGCATTTAACCACTAGTTAGATGCAAGCAATTTTATTTTAACAGTGGGTAAAATAATAACCACCAATTAGCACATACAAAAGTCACATGAACTGAAGACCTACCTCTTCTTGTGGAATATTTTTATCATTTTCAGCCTCAATTCTCACTCTTACAACACCCGATTTGTCCACTATCTCCTGAATCAGTTTGCCGTTTTTTCCTATTACTTTTCCTGCATAAAGAACATACAAACATTTCATAGTTAGGGCTTTCCACCAAATCTCAGTGCTACTTCACTGTAATTTAAAATAGATTATTTACTACCAGTGCAAGAACTTAATATGACTTAATAGTCCAAATACAAAGATTTAGTTAATTCGCTTGGGGAAAAAAAAAAAAAAGAAAATTCTCCAATATTACAGACAGCATTGCTGAAACAAGATGGGTAAAAATCTCAAACATAACAATTGAAAAAACAAGCGCTAGTCCCAAAGATATAAGACAGCAGATTGATCTGTTGCACAGTTGAATCTTTCTTTGATATTTTTGGAAGAAGTCACTTAGTTTTTTGGCTCAAGCCAGAAGCTATTCTACTTTTCTTTTAAATATATAATTTAACACTTCTCCTCTAAGGCATCTCTGAGTTGCAAATCAGAAGGCAAACCATCATTATCAGTGTAATGTAGGTTACCATGTGTACAAAAATATCTCCAAAGAGCCATTAAAAAAAGAAATCCAAAAAACACTGTACTACTCAGAACTCATTCAGATAGAAGTTTGAATTTTTATATCACCCTCCACTTCTAAAAGGGAAAAGGTTGCCAGCAGACATTTTTCTTTAATGTTTCAGTTATGTTCCAGAACTGACATACCTACTAAGTTTCTTGGGACCTGTATGACATCTTCGGCAAATTCAAGGTAGCTTCTTGCCTTTTTCACTGCATCTTGATCCTAAAACAGATAAATGTAGGAAAGAATCCACTCAGTTTTACTTTTTTTTTTTTTTTTTTTTTTTTTTTTTTTTTTTTTTTGATAAGGTTGGAGGAAGGAACTTACCTCTCCATAAATGTGGAATGTGCAAGTATCTTCATCAAGATCAATAGCAGTCACACCAGGAACTTTTCTAGCTTGTTGAATATTAGCACCGTGAGTGCCAATGGCCAAACCCATTAAGTCTTCACGTACAACAAACTGTTCATGAAATCGTGACGCAAGTTGTCTGGAACTCTGAAGAAAACAAATAATGTTAATTTGTTTTAATTTTTAGTACATTCAGAGGCAAGGGTAATCAACATTTAATCAGATACTCGGCCTACTTTAATTTTAAACAACACTTTTAATGCATTTTTTTTCATCACACAAGTCTATTGTACTATTAAAAAAGCCAGCACTTGGGAATTCTTTTTAAAGGATGAAGTTAATTACTACTTGTCTTGACACCTCTATATTTTTAACGACAGAATACCTACAGCTATCAAAAGTGTTAGTAGGCAAGATGGTGTCAATGTATGACAGCAAAATTAGGTTACTAAAAAAATGATTACTAAAGCAAACCCTGTGATCTCTGGGAAAAATGATACATTCATTTCCGCAGATATGGGAAACAAGCAATAACTCAGCCCTTGGTAATAAAGCTTGTAGAGAAAATAGAGTAACTATATAAATAGAGTAACCACCTAGAGCATATTAATAAAATGAAGAATCAATTTATATGCAAGATAAAACAAAAACAACAGCATAACTGCAATGTTGCTCCATTTCAGATAAATATCTCAAATTTTCATAAAGCAATCACATACTTCTATCAATACAGAAGGGTCAGTTAGACTCTGAAACATCCATATGTTAAAGACAAAATTTCCTGTTCCAACAGGGCGGTAATAATGCCCAGAGACTACACAGGTAACCTCAAATTAAATACATTTTGTGACTCTCATCACCTTTGCATAAAGACACTAAAATCTAAACAAAAAGAAATGACTTGCAGGATTGCAATGAGGAATAATATATCAAGCAAAAAGCCTTTCTGATCTGATCTTTCAGATCTGTTTCTAAAATCCTCTAAGGGGAAAAAAGAAAAAAGGCATTCAGAAGACAGTCAGGAATAGAAGGAGTAATATCTTTTTGATTTTTGAGTAATATCTTACAAAAATATTCTGGAGCTAGACAGTACAGCAAATGGGCAAGAAATAAACCTAGATTGGTATGAACAGCCTCTGTGAATCCTATATGGCTCAGATTATTAGCATGAACAGATATCACAAGCACAAGGAAAAATACAATATATTAACACATAGGTAGAGGCCATGATTTAATTACATTCAGACAGAATAAAATACAAGCTAGAATACAAAATAAACATTTGTAAGTTTGGGCACTTAAGAATGTCAAGTCACTAACTAAGTCACACCTACTGGAAAAGCAGGTAAACAAAATAACTGGTTATTACACGAAGATGGTCGTGCTTAGTGCGAGAGACGTGAATAGTTAGGAGTTTACTTGATGGAAATAATGAACTATTAATAATATATTAAAACTCAATACACTAAGTAAATACATTGCTCAGCAAATAGACACTGAATGTGTGTATTAGAAACATTGAACAGGAAGCACAAATATGAATTCTACTATATGAAATCTCTTTTGTTTCCAGTTTGGCTGAAATTGGCAGATTTAATAAAAGTAGAAGAAAAATAACAATAAAAAAAAATCATTATCTGCCAATTTTTATCATACTGAAAATTATAACCTTATCTCACAAAACCTTAGCTTTTAGCTACATGTGCAGTTCAATAAATTACTTTCTAGGCCGAATCTGTAGCAAGAAGCCTCAGGCTTACGATGGGAGCAAAAAACCAAGATTAGTTTGGAGTAGGAGGGGGGAAAATCAAATTGCTGGTGTATGCATTTGTGGGGCAGGTAAAGTGAATTAGTTCTAAAAATGTTGTTGTTGTTTTTCCCACCTCCAAAATAATACATTACACTTCAAGAGGTAAACTGCCCACACAACTGTCAGCTCTTGAAGCAGAGAAAGAGTAATGAATAACCGAAGAGCTACAACAGGGTGCTCAAGAAAGAGCACTAATGAAAGAAACTGGTCTTGAAAGACCAGACTAATGAAAGAAACTGACCTTTCTTGGTCTTGAAAAAAGTATGACCTAAAGAAATTTGGATTACACTTCAGAAATTCAAAAATCAAGAGACTTGGAGTCTTCTTGTTATCTTTTGTGAGTGCACCTACTATCACTTTAAATACTACATTATATATTATTGGACAGAGAGAGAAGAGAAAAAAAGCTGGAATAGGCTAATATAAAATCTTAGATTACAATAGTTCTAGTAGCATCTCTAGTTCTTGTCACTGAATCTAGGACTAGGACTACACATATACTGATAATTTCCTTATTTGTAAATAAAGAAACATTAATTCTACTGTATGAAGATATGGTTATTTCCCAGCCTACTCTTTTCTTCCTGGCAGAAATATGAGTCAAACTTCTTGCTAGTCAACACCTACTCTCCAATAACAAGAATATCAGAACAGTTTATCTACAGATATACTACTCCCTCCATATACCCTACAAATAGTCTCATCCCTTCACGTATTTCTACTGATAACATAAAAACAGTGAAAAGTCTCATGTAATACTTCCAGATTTTACTGCCTTTTTTTTAATGGTTCCATGTGAGTATAGACTTCTGTTTTGTTTTCAAGAGCCAATTCTAGCCCATCTCAACAACATGGTATAGTCGATCCTAATTACACTCAAAAACAAGAATTTAAAGCTATCAGATACATGGCACTGTCAGTACAATAGTTTTTCAATCTATGAAACAAGTATGAACAAGTATGAACATTGAACTACGTTTGGTATTTCATTACCCACACAATCCTTCCGACTAAAACAAGGTTGAATAGAAGT
This sequence comes from Eudromia elegans, assembly GCA_003342815.1. Lineage (NCBI taxonomy): Eukaryota > Metazoa > Chordata > Aves > Tinamiformes > Tinamidae > Eudromia > Eudromia elegans. Next base: position 2,342,020 of record PTEX01000032.1, read on the forward strand.
AAGTCTTTGTAAGAACAGGTCCTTCAATAGTGAAATCCTTTGTTAGAGCTATGGCTCCATCTGTTTCTCTCACATCAAAAATAGTACCATTACATAATGATTTTCATCCCAATGTAAGTCCTAACACATGCCTAAGAGTTTTTGCATTCAGTTTTCTTCAAAAACAAATAACGTACCTCCAGCTGTTTGCTAGCTTCTTCATTTCTCAAAATCAGGGATAACTTGGTACGAAGGCTTCGAAAGTGCATATCAATCAGCATATTTGCCCGCTTTGTTGTTACATCGTTGATTGACTAAATTATTAATAAAGAAAACACAGTATTTTACAAATGAACATTTTGAACAAACTACTACAACTGGTATAGCTAAACACGTGTACTTACCAAAATAATAAGCTGGTGGTTTTCAGAATCATATGTTACGGAAAATGCTCCCACTGCTTTTTTGAAGTCCTTATGTGCAGATTCTTTGGCACACCTGAGAATAAAAATGCTACGAAGTTAAAAATACTGGTTGCATTAATGGAATCCCTCCAAAAAAAGATTCCTTTAAGGAAAACAAACAAAAAAAACCCAGGAAAATTATTTTCAAATTCTCTGTTACCACTTACTAATTTACCTTGACTTTTTTCACACAAGATATTTTTAGAAATTTTTCTACATCTTTATCTATGAATAATACTCTGGAGCAAAATTTGAAATAAAAAGCTAAAAGCATTATATCCAGCTACTCCTAAACACTGAGCATACCAAGAACTAGTATGTATCTTCAATGTAACCACTGCAGCATTCTAATATCTTTATCTCATGTTGTACTCTGCTTCTATAAGCTTATTCCATATAGTCACTTAGCAAATTTACAGTATTAAATTCAGAAGTTATTATCTTTATTCTACATTAGGTCAATAATATGCATCTCAAGAAAGTTTCAGGATATCAGAATCATTATGGCTGGAAATCATTATGGTTGGCCCTACTGTAAACCCACCAACACCATATCTGTTAAAACATGTCCCTAAGTGCTTTATCTACACATACAATCATCATCTGAACCTAAAAGATCTGAACCTAAAAAAGAATAGTATAGCCTGTGTGTTAAAGACATATTAACACATCAATGTTGTAGAAAAAAAATCTTCAAGTAGTTGTTCCCTCATCATACTACCACGTTTGGCTACCGTCACAGCTATTTCCACAGTCATCTTTAAAAGACCTCACAAACTATAATATGGCAGAGGCTTTTCTTTTGCCTTTAAATAAAGCTGGCAAAATATGGATGCAGGTAAACTTATTCTCAGTCATAAAAATAAAAATGTTCACAACAAGCTTTAACCTCTGGAAAAAGTATTCCTTCCTGCAGGACTGAAAGGTATTTCAAGCATCATCTTGGCTATTTCTGAACTGTGAACAGATCAGCATTCATTATTTTACACATTCATACATCAAAATCTTAAAAATTCATTTCAAGTAGCAATTTTAGTCCTTATTGACTCAAGTTTAAGAAGCTGTCTATATTTTAGAAACAAATTACAAACAAGAAATGCTTGTACTTACATTTGCCTTAAATCTTCTGGAACTTCCAGTTTGATTTTATGAAAAGTATCTTTTGTTGCAGGTTTGTTGGGGTTCACAGATCTCAAACGCTCAATTGTGACAATTTCATTGTATGTAGCATCACAGGCTGCATATTCTATTACGTAAAACTGATATAAAAATAATAAAATCATCCAAGCCACATATTTTATGACAAGAGTAAGAATCACACTGCAGAGTGAAATGCATTTCTATTAACTGCAAAAGTCAAATTTGAATTTTTTTTTTTTCAGTTGAAGTTAACACTAATTAAGGCAGTACTAATCGGTAAGTTACTTTAAACTCAATGGAGACGGCTTAAAAAAAAAGTCACTGCATAACACAGTGAATAACTGCATAAGTATAGAAGTTGTGTATATAGATATAGACATATGTATATTCCTACCTCACCCTTTATCATTCTCACTTTAGCCAACCACCAGCAGCAGGGTTCTTTTTCATTTGCCCTAGAATAAACCTAAACAAAATACATGCATTATGTATCAGCAGTATCTTGGAAGACACAAAGGCTGTAACAACTTAATATTATCACTGTCTGCTATAAGACGCAGTATGTAGTACTTAAATTGGAGTCTTTATGTACCAACAGGAGCTATGAAACAGTTAAGAGTGTCTGTTGCCAATATAAATAGGATACACAATTACATATGCAAGACTGTATAAATAAGTAATATTCCACCCAGGCATCAGTCTTCTCTATAGACAAAAAAAAAAATAGCTGTTAATACTTAATTAACAACTCTTCTAATCGTGTGCAACTCAAGACATTTTTCCAGCAGGGGGTAGGAGGAGATAGTTATACCACACATCATTGGGCACACCTTAACTAAAACAATTTGTCATGGCTTCATTTGACAAATCAAAATAAACTCAGTGTGCAAGCTAAACGTTTACAGGCCATTCCACCCTTTTAAAGTACATACACACTAATATTGTATAAACAAAAGCAATGTGAACCCACTCATTCAACATGAAGTTTTGTTAACATATAAACATTAAGTTGCGTCCAAAGAGCTACTGTCCAGGTTAATATTGCACCTGTTTCCAGATAATTTAATTCAGTTGTTGTACAAATAAAATGTAACCAGGTTATCAGATGATTTGCAAACACAATAGTGACATTCTGGAGATCATGAATATCACTAGAAATCCAAAATATTTCTATAGTTTATAATTGTTGAAATCTCTTTGATGATATGTTCACATTTTAGGAAGTGTTTGGAATCAAAAGGTGGTAGCATATAACACATTGGGAAACCTCCAGCTGATTTAGTTGACATTTTCAACCTTTAATTCTCTCATTTGCTAACATAAACATTGTTAATGTAGCATACATACCTCTACTTCATCACTTTCATTTATATCTTTATTATAGCCTGCTGGTGGTGGAAACCTCACATCATGGAATGGTATTTGTCTCTCTGGTTGCCAGCTAAGAAAAAAAAACACGGAATGGTCTAAGTACATATATATATATGTGTGTGTATATATATATACACACACACACACACATATACACGTACATATCGCACAATCACAGAACGGATGAGGTTGGAAAGGACCTCTAGAGATCATCTAGTCCAACCCCCTGCTCCTGCAGGGGAGAACCTAGAACATGTGGCACCTAGAACACGTGGCATAGGGAGTGAAAAAGTTACGTTTTTCTGGCAAGTTAATTTTATATTTAAGTTCTGTAGAGTTTTTCTGCCTATGTATTAAAAGGTAAAGGAATGCAGTTCAATGTATATTTAATTAATATTTTTAAAAAATCATTAAGCATCTTAAATGAATCCCTGATGTCACTCGCACAGTTGTCACTCGCACAGTCTTAAAGAACCCAGATAAGACATTTTTAAAGAAATGAGCAATCAGTTTGCAAAATACAAGTGACGATGCTGCAATCGTACAGATACATAGGAAAAATAATATATATAAACAGTGTACTGTGTACATAGCCTAAGCTAAACACAGTATAATGTAAGGTTAACTTTGTTTAGCAGTTTAAAATGGGAAAGTATTAATGGTCCATTTCTAGCTTTAAACTCTTGTTTTTATACTTTTTTATATAATAAACTTTGAGACATAGAAGGTTACTTCACAGTACCTTTAAAATCTTGACTTGTGAAAACAACATGATCAATATCAAGATCCTCATCTTCCCAGGAAGAAATGATTCTGTTACTTTCAGTTTTCAAAATAAACAACTCAAAAGCATTTACACAGAAGTTTTACAACTTCACAAATATCTTCAGCATAATTCTAAAACAAAGCCAGCAACAAGACTGCAGCATCTAAAAGACACTGTTCTCCACTATCTCCAAGTCATATTTAAGTAAACCATATGCAAGGTTGTAAAGTTAAACTATTTTTAGATATAAGCAATACACTTACTTGTTTTCAAAGGAAACTGTTATAGAATCTTCATGCACATCCTTTACAAATGCCTATGTAAAAAGAGGGAAAAAAAAAAAAAAAAGAAGAAAAGTGTTATGGTCTACCTGCAGATATTTTAATAAAGAGTTTTCAACTAGTGCAACTTCTTTTGTAGAGACAAAATTTAAGCATGGTTCCAAGTTGGCCTTTTAAATTTTGCAGTAGTCTTATATAAAATGCATACAAGAGAAAACTGATAACCTCCTTGAATACATGACTGCCGGCATAGGGATACACATATCGAACACTGGAGCCACACATTCCTTCCATTTAAGAAATAAGACATAAGGGACAAACAACAAGAGTATTCTGATGAGTTCTACCACTACAGTTTAAAATGTTGGAGATATATAGTTCTTCCAGGATTTTTGAAGGAAACATGGTATAGAAATTAAAACATCTCAGGATTTCTTTTTCTTTTTCAAAGGAAACATCATGCCTCTCCTCTTTTATCTCAATACAAGTTTGAATACAAGTAAAATTCATCTATATCAATTTCAGCACAACCTTCCCACATTTTCTTCACACACTTCATTCCCCCTTCCTTCACGCATGACATTAAAGGAAATGCACTGCAGCCTTTCTTTAGTTTTCTGGTCAGGAATGGACAGCTGTTGTGCCAAGACTCCCATGCACACATGAAGCACAGAGAGCACAAAGATTCAAAAGCCCTGGGAAGGCTTTTCCCCACTTATGCTACTCAGTTCAAACACCTTCAATGAATCTTAAGCTTTATGCCGTAACTTTCCCATATAAAAACAGCAACAAACTCTAAAATTCTACTTAAACAATATGGTGATTTACTGAATGTTCTTATCAATTAAAGTATTTTTCATGGTCTCAGATGATACTGTGGAGCAAACAGGGAAGATAATATATCTGCTAAAGCAGACATAAACATTAGAAGAAGTTCTCAAAAAATGTCTGTATCCCACTAACTTTTGTGTGTATACATATATCATTGCAAGGCAGGCATAGGTAAAAGCTCAGGAACGAGACAATTCACAGAAATTTTTTACCAAAGGAGATAACTCTTAGTAGAGCAAGAAACTCAATGAAGTGAAAATAATTTTGCTAATACTTCTGAAGAATATATACTGAACTGTGAAACATTTCGTTCTACTCCCATTTCTAGACTCCTAGAAGATGCACAAGAACTTGAAAATTTCTGCTATATAAATCTAAATGGTAAAAACAAATTCATCCTATACTTTTCCTTTAGAAAAATACTTGGGAATACTTCCTGAGTTACAGAAGTATGTGAGTATCAAGCAAGAGTACTACCTGTTGACCAACACTGAGCAGTTGATTCTAATAAAATTAACTGGTATAGACACACACGTACTGTTATCTTGAGACATTCAGTACTAGAAAGAAATTCAATGCTAGTTAATAATCTAAAAATAACTAATACTACCTTGTAGAGAAGTCACAACTACAATAGCAAAGAATTATTCTACAATTTGGTCATCTCTCTCAGTACTGGATAAGTAAAAAGTTACTAGAAACCTTATTAAGAAGTTCCTTAACACAGCATTTATATGTTCAAAATATTCTCTGATAGTGCTTATATTCTTACATATTTTGAAATTCCAGTATAGCCCTTCCAAGTGAATTACGAGCACGGGTGATATTTTTCATGACATGGTACAAAATAGATGTAAAACTGCATTATATTACGCTGGTATCAGCTCAGAAATGCTATTTTTTTTAAAGTACTACTGGTATAGAAAGGCAGAGGATCATTCCGAATACTGAGGGATTTGTCTAAGGTTTTATGTTGTTCATTGTTCCACAAGAAAATTCCAGAATAGGATATGCACTTGACAGATACTGTGGTAGTCCTGACTCATTTTGCAAAATTACACACATCACCTTCAAAGGCTCTTCCCACATTTCTTCCAATGTTTGTCATGTGCAGCTCTGAAGAACCTATTCTTATAGATGTAGCAGAAATGGATGCCTTTAAAACCTGAAAAATACTGTAATCACTATCAAATATTTGGCATGGCTCCTTCACACTACAGAATGGAAAAGGACAGAATTTAGTATTATTAGTAACACTTAGGTAGGCAAAAGCCAAAGTTATTTTACAAAGCAAATCCAACAGAAATGACAAAGAGCACTGAACAGCCTTAAGGGGAAACAGGTACAAGTAAAAAACTACCCTCAAAAATTTGCCAATTTTTAATTTTCTCACATTCATAGTATAGCAACAATCACTTCTTTCTCTATGAAAGATACTTGGAGAGAAGTATAATGGTGAAAATGACAAGACACTAATAACACTCCTTAAAAATTATGAATTGTCAGAAAAACAGATTAGGGAACAGCAAAGAGAAGGACTACATCTCTTACACAGATCTGAGAGTTCCTAGCATATAATGACTGTAAGCTGCCTAAAACAATGTTTTTGCCTATCATCATAGCAGTTTGTATTAGGGTTATTTTGAGCAGAGTCCTAGTGACTACAGCAATCTAAGTAGTGAGTAGTATTAATGCTAATACCTTCCATTCACAAGCTAGGACGTATGACAAACCAACCTAAGTTAAGCTGAAGAATATCCCAAGATCTTTAAAAAGCTCAGTGCTTGTGCTATCTGGAAATAGTAAAACTTGGACACACAGCTAACTGAAAGAATATTTGACTATGGATAATCTTTCTTCTGACTTAATCTGAAGCAGAAACTTTAAAGAGAAGTGTTGACCATACATGGAGACCTCAAAACAGATGGCACTACTGAAAATGATGAAACGAATACCACTTCTTTAGCTTGCACCGAGTTCTGAAGAATCAAAGACAGAACTAGATATAAGAGGTTGTTTTCACTCCAGCCTTACTAAAAAAAAGGTTGTTATAATACATTAGTTGTTCTTTATTTTCCAGTCTTGCTGATTTTACAAAAAGAAGGATGCCTTAAAAAAAAGTTATGCAAAATGAAATTTCTGCCTACCTTCATAATGGAATACATGCTTAAAAACAATTCAACAAAATAAAATAGTAATTTAAATATTTGGTTGACTAATCACACCTATACAGAGAATATTGTGGGGTTTGGTTATTTATTTTGCCTTTTTTCTCCTGCTGCTCTTTCTTTAGTGATGTGGCACTGGAAAAAAACAAAGTTCAAAACACCTAGATCACCGCAGTTTTTACAATATATATTGTTATAGCAATTTCTCTCAACTGAAAGTATTTAAATATGAAGTAGGTAGTGCTTTATAGCCCAAACATATTCAGCTTATTGTACACCTATAACAATAGTTTTAATAATTATTTATGCCTTTGGATAGGCAAAAATCAATTTATCCCAATTCTTTCCAGATATTCCACAACACATGTGGAAATAAAAACAATGCTAAACAAGATGACAGACCTTTAGCAGTGTGAACCCAATTCACTGAAATACAATCTCAGATGTCAGTAAAAGCAGAGAAAAGATACTGATTTTGCATTAAGTACTTAAGGGCATTGTAAGAATTCATCAGTCTTTTAGGAAATCAAGTGTACAAGCTAGGTATGAAAATTAAAACATGAAGATGCACAGTTGTGCGTTTTAAATAGACACCCAACAATGGACAGAACACAGGCGATCATGACCATGATCACGTATGTGAAAAATAAAAATATTTGTCAAGAAAGTAAAATAACTTTAAAAATTTTTCTTTAATAGTAATAACAGTGATTAAAAAAAGAAAACAAATAACAAAAAGGTTTGCTTTTGCTTCTGTGAACATAAGTGCATTCTATAATGACTAGAGTTCAGGTCGAATTCAGCTGATGAAAAAATTCCAACACAGAATTTGACTTTCTTTCCATCACATAAATCACTGGCATTTATCTCCATGCTTTGGACATAATTAGTTAAAAAAGACATATTATGGCACTTAAACACTCACATTTTAAAAAAATTTCGATTCTGAAGATATTTAGACTAAACTTCATTAATTATTAGATATAAAAAGAGACCTGGAATAGTAACATACTCTTTATTTTTGTGTTTATGAAACAGCAGACATTTCAGAGAAAGAAACAGAGACACCATGAGCCATGAATATTTTAAGTCTTAAATCAGATGTGAGCACTGTCAACCATTTTAATAACGGATAATGAACCATAAGAAGTGAAAATGGAGGAAAAATACTCTTTAAGATGAAAAATGCTAGACTGATATAAATGTGCATTTACTGATTCAGCAAATATAAAATATTATGCAAAAATGCTGAAACAAAATAAAAAAGGCACATACTTAGCTAACTCAATCCAAGAAAGGCAAACCAAAGAGATAGAATAGGGCAAGAACAGTCACAGAAGGGACAACTGAATAAACAAAAAAGGTACTGACTATCATCCTCAGGATGAAGACAGGGTTATAAATGCCAAAATGGGTGGTATTTGCTGAGGTAACTCAGTATGGAACTGTGCAAGCAAAGAAAGAAATTGATATGGAGTGCAACAGGAAGCCAAGGGAACAGTTGTTACCAAGAAGACTTAAAGAAATAAAGAATTAAGATAAATGACTTTGTTAACAAAAAAAAAAAAATATTAATCCAAAAAAAAAAAAAAAAAGAAAAATGGGAAAATACTGAATATACTGTGATTAGTGAAATAAAGATATGAGAGTTTAACAAGACTGCAGAGCAAGCAACGATATTTGATTACAGACAACATAGAGATGTTTTATTCCAAAACCATGAGCCCCAAAAACAATGTTTTCTATCTTTAGCAAAGGATAGATGGCAGGAACCACTCTCAAACCACGTCTACCATTAGCAAGGACAATATCTAAAGATAATCCTGTAGGCAGAGGACTGTCTACAAGTCCTCTGGGAATGAGAAAAGAATTTCAAAACCCAACTTACTAAATCTATACTTATCAACAAGAGAAAATGCAGAAAGATAGGTAGCAATAGGTATGATTAAGCTACATGCCCAAATCTTAAAAATTTAGTTTTCTAACTATGACCTCAAAAAACAGGTTCCCTCCCCTAAGGATTCACAGCTCGGTTTGCTGGACTCAGTTTCGTAGAAGAAAAAAGAAAAGGGGATTTCATCTTTTTGTTCAAAGGATTCAGAACCAAGTAAATGTATTATCAAGGCCTGAGAGAGCATCTGTAGGCACCAGATTATTAATTACCTCAAGGTTACTCTGAATCATGCTCGTCGACGGTGCTACACTTTCCATGGAGTGAATCATATTGACCAAGGAGAAAAACTTCATGAAAATAAAAAGTATTCATCAAGTAGTATTCTAAATCCATTACAAAAGAACTTGAGTGATCAAAGCAACAGACTCTAGAATTCTTTAAAACTCAGCAAATTAAATCTCAGAGAAGGTATCAAAATTATCTCTGATGTTTTGTGCAGAATATGACCCCTTAAGATGAGTCTTTAAAATGCTTTTTGGGCCCAGAGAGAAAGGCCTACTTTATGACTCTTAGTAAGGCCTAGGTGACAAGTAACATACTCCTCCTGTACTTTTAAGATCAAGGTGGGTGCTACTGCTGGGTACACTCAAAAAATGAGCTGTATAAAAACCTGAACTACATGTCTACTTGTACCATTTAGAACCTTCATGAATCTAGCCTCATAGCCCTCCTTTCCATGTCTTAATAATCAAGACAGAGCTTTTTAAATATATATACACATTCTAATGAGGAACTCCAGAATTATTCAAAGTCAAAAAAGTTATCACAATTACCATCAGTGAACCATAAGAGATACCATCTTCCAATTAAAATCTGTACTTGGCACTGTAACACGGTTCACATTATGCTGAGTTAACCAAATCATTTTACAAATCAAGTCTTCCTTCTGTAAGATGGGCATAATACTCACAAGAAAACATATAGATTTATTATGTAATAACAGAGTAATACTTGAACATTATAAAAAAAAAGAGCAAAATCAGGTAATTCAGGGAAAAGGAAGATTATTGATTTTCATTAAATAATGTTTTGTGACACTTTTCTTTTTTTTCTAAGTTTAAATATTCTTTCTGCATTTATGTTGAGTGTATACTCCATGTAGACAGGTAGCAGTTGAATACAGTTGTGCCATGTTTAAGACTCCTTGACTAAATTCTATTACCTTAAGAGAGACCCCAAAAGAAGCCCTGTGCTTGAATTTCTAGAAAGCTAAAAGGCAAACAAATTGGAAGATTTTGTTGTTGTTTTCTTTTTGTTATAACTTGGATACACTAAGTTGTACTTAGTAAATAATCTCCCATCAATGTATATGCTCATCTGAAATAGACATCTAAACTGCAACCAGAAAGAAAGAGGGCACCCTACTGAGGAAGGGCAACAGGACATTATACCAAGAAAAACTGAATGTGACAAATTTTTTTTTTAATTAAAAAAGCCAAATCAGCTTTCAGCTCCCCCAGGTGTCTAATGTCACTACAGAACGTACAATATCATTTTCATCATCATCTATTTTTCATGATGTGTGCAAATACTAGCATTAATTTGATAAAAGCTTCATTAAGTTATTTCCTATGCAACATATTTATACCTTATGTTCCTTTTGAGAGTAAATAATATAGTTAAAAACTTAAAAATGATTATTGGATGTGCTATATAATTTAATTCCAGGAAGCTGTATTCTGCCTGCAACACCATAAGGCCACTGGACGAGCTGCTTACCATACTTATAAGCTTGTTTCATACACGTTTCACATTTTTAGAGTAAGACAAAGATATTATTACACATTTTAAAATAAGCCTTTAAGGGATCTTTTAACTTAAGAGCACTCAAAGCTCTCAGAACTGTATTACCTGGTTACCAACCTGCCCTACCACACTAACATCGGACTGAAATTCTACCTGTTCCTTCATTGATAACATAAATATTGGATGTTGCACGAAAGCTAGGCCCAATTTTTAAAGTACTAGGAGCATGTGATTAAGAGTAGACTTTTTGTATTTTGAAAATAGGTGTAAGCGCCCATTGCCTTGAGTGATTGTTGGCCCCAACACGCTCTGCGTGCGTTTTTCTTTAAACGGAGAACCACAAAACAAACCCTACTCGTACATTGATTAGTAAACCCCATCTCATGCAAAGCAGCAGTGATACTACACAGTATTAATAAGGACATTAAGTACTCAGATATGTGTTCAAGGCTCAACGATGGCTTTATTCAGCACCAGCACAAGGGCTTGGAAACAAACATGGAACGGTATCAAGTAGTTTCAGTAAGATGTATATTTTGTAATTATATGTATTTTAAAAACGCAGCACATGTGGTTTTGGTCAAGCAATGCCTTCTTTAATGTCAGCGGCCAGTACCCTAGACACGGCACTAAGAGCAGCAATTCACAGCAGCGTTTCATCGCCAAGGTGCATTAACGAGCTGCCCTTCTGCCCTCCCTCCCGCGACTTAAAGGCTCTCCGCCGGTAGGGCCGCTCTCCGGGAAGCCTGGAGAGCGAAGAAGACTTTCCTTAAGCGGCGACGAAAGCCGAGGATTTAACAATTAAAGTCCATCCGCGGCGCTGATCCCCGCGGCGGCGCCGAGCCGAGCGAGGCCCGGGCCCAGCTCGGCCTCCCCTTCCCACAATAGGCGAAGGCCCGCGGCCTCCTCAGCGCCGGGGCCTCTCTCGCCTTCCCTCCATCCTCCTCGCCCAGGCCCGGGTTCCCTGGGCCTGGCGGCTGGGGAGGGCCCCGCTCCCCCTTCCCCGAGGCCCGGGCCCGCTCCTCCGGCGCGGCGAAAGCGCCGCGGCCTCCAGGCCTACCCCCCTCTCCCTCCTCCTCTTCCTCCTGCCCCGGGGCCCCCGCTTTCCCTCGGAGCGGGGAGGAGGAGCCGCCACCGCCTCCTCCTCCCGTCCCAGGCCCCACTCCCTCCCCCGAGGCCCGACCCGACCCGGCCGCGAGCGCCCGGTACCTTGTAGAAAGCCCCGTTGGAGCCCCGCACCTCCACCACCAGCTCCTCCATGTTGTGCGGCGGCGGCGGCTCGGCGCGGGAGACCCAGGCCCGGCGCCTCCTCCCTTCCCTTTCTCTGGCTCCGGGCGCGGGAGGGGGAAGCGCGGGAGGTGGATGCGCGCCGGGAGGGGGCGGGGAGGGGGGGACCTCAGTTCACTCCGTGCCCGCGGGGGGTGGGGCTGCGCGAGGGGCGGACGGCGGCGGCGGCGAAGGGAGGGAGGGAAGGAGAGGGGGGCGTCGCGCTGGGGCCGCCTGACGCCTCCGCTCCGCCCGGAAATGAAAGCGAAACGGTCACCGCGGGGCGGCGCGCGCGGGCGGCGGCGGCGGGGGGGAGGAGTGCGGGAGAGCCGCTTCGAATGTAAACAGTGGCGGCGCGTCACGTGACAGGCCGCAACCGGCGCGCCCGCGCGCGCCCCCGCCGGCCTAACGGGCGGGCCGCGCGCCCCCGGCCGCCAGCGCCGCGCCCCTGCCGCGCGTGCGCGCAGCCGCAGCGACGTCACCCGCCAGCGGCGCGGCACGTCCCGCCTTGAGTGGCTGCGCGCGCGGCCAATAAGACTGCGGGCTGGGGCATGGCCTGCCAGCCAATCAAAAGCGTGTAGGGGCGGGTCGGTTTTGTCAGGGCCGTGTGACTGGGCGGGGGAGCGGGGAGGACCGTTGGTCTAAGGCGGGTGGGGGGAGCGTGAGGGGAGGGGAGGCCGAGCTGCGGGGGAGGGATCGGGCCTCGTGAATGAAATAAATGAAGAAATAAAGAACCAGGGCTGACGGGTGGCTCCCTGGGGCCATATTGTTGGGAAGGCCTCGGGGAAGAAGGGATAAGGGTGGGCTGGGAAGGATGAAGGGAGGGGCAGGCCTGTGGCACTGGGCTCCCCTCACAGAGGTGGCCTGCAGGAGAGGTGGGTGAAGCTGGGAACGGGCCCCAGGGTCACCCCTGCCCCTCGCATGAGGAGCCTCTGTTGTGCTGCTCCTGGTGCTGCACTCGCGGTTATGTACTCGGGAACAAACCCTGAAGCTCCGTGACACTCCTCGTCCCCTGGATTTTGTGCCTCCGGGACAGCCTCGTAGGCCTAGAAAGCTGCTGCTGTTCATTGACCTCCCCGAGAGAGCTGAGCGCTTGTTCAACAAACTCACTTTGCAAGAAAACAAGTTGCTCTACGAGCTATTAGTTTATTTACAGGTTAAAGAAAAAGCTTACTCCATTTTGTGCCTTTTGTCCCAACCGTCTGGAAGAACTGCTGTAACTGTGCTGCTGGAGTCACAGCTGGAAGTACATGGGAAGCGAGGCTGCCTGTTCAGTCTGTCATTAGACCTGCCCAAACGTTAGCAATTCTTCTGACGTATTCTTTTTTGTATGAATTATAAATACTAAGAGAAGCAAAAAAGGTTCTGTTGCTATCCATCCCACCAAAAATTTTAGCCTTCTATTCAATTGAGGTCTTCCTTAAATACTTCCTGAAAATACAAGAAAAATCCTCCGTTAGGAAGGTTGAAGTGTAATAATCTAAGGGAAATGGCACTTCTCAGAGCATATCAGAGCTGTATAGACAACAGTGATTGTCATTCACAACCTTGCTCATCAGTCCTGCTTTAGATAATGCTGCCTCTGTAGGATTTACTACCTTAAATGAACCTTTTTTTTTTTTTTTTCTATTTATCTTTACCAACAAATACCAGTTCTGCCTAAATACATTGACAGGTTAAGCATTTAAAATCCAGTCATCAACACAGGCCTTTCAGAACAACAACAATCAAAGGCTTTTTAAGCATCAAGAGATTTCGCTAGATACATGAAAACCCTTCATACAGTTCAAGGGGCAAGAATGACAGGAATGACTGACTTTTTTTTCCCTCCCAGCCAGCGCTGTTGAACTTAAGCCTTGGTGAAGGACTCCAAATAAGACTTAACTCATGAAACATTATTTTAAAAATAGTCATTTGGTGACTAGTAAAGTCTCTTAATGGAGTTTTTACAATTCTCCTTAAACACTCATTTTGGGCTATAGTCCTTCTGAGGTTCACAGACTTCAACCTTTCCAATCCTTTTTTTTTTTTCTGCTGGTTTTCATGTGCTTTGCTCCAGACAAGAGCCTCTCCTGGAGGACTCCTTTCCACCTACAGAATGTCATCCAGATGGTACTCAAGCGTCACCCAAAATTAATTCCTGCATTACCATCTAAGCCAGATAGCCATAATAGATGTTCCTTAAGCCATAATAGATGTTTCTTATTCCCTGCATTTGTCACATTTGTCATAATTTGCTTACATTTGTGACATACAAGACTGACTTATTTCAATTAGACCAAATGGGTTAGACTGTTTTCCTCTGAGTTTATAGCTGTAGCTATAGGTTGATATAAAGGTTGATTTAAATCATAGAGACAGTAAAGTGGCTTTTAGTAGTCTTAACAGTGAAATGGTAATGTTAGAGTAACTAGGTCAGCAATTGGAAAAAGCAGTTATAACCAATAGGGATATAAAGATAAAAAACTTCTTGGACTTGTTTGCTTTATGATTAATCAATAATAGCTGAAGGTTGAGTGTTGGCAAAGTATTGCAGTTTTATTAGCCTATCCTTAACTAAACGAATACCCAGAAATGAGATATATCCAACTGATGATGTAAAAACATAGGTATTCCCAGAACTTTGCAAAGAGAAGCTGAACTGAAACATAGAATATTTGCATGTATTAGCATATGTGTACAAGGCATCAGATTGTGATGAGTTCATTTAGTTCTTTACACAAATAACGAGAATTTTTAGTGGAAGATCTGATAAAATTCTGTAAGAGGTGGTCACTGGAGAACCAGTAATATCATAATCATTAAAAAAGAGAAAGCAAAGTTTGTGAAAATTAACAAATGAATAAAAAATAACAAAAAGAATAAAAAATCATAAAAAGTCCTTCCTTATGTTTCTTTGTTTATCAGTCATTATTTCATCTCTTCCTTATATAAATTTAATTAGTTCTTTGTGTAGTACATAAGCAATAAATATGCATCAAAGGTTCATTTTGTCACATATTCTTCTCTAGATCCTTCTATGTCTATAGCTTAGCTATGTCTCCAGGTGTGGTTTTCAGCTTCTACAGTCCAGACTTGAATACATAAGGACACTTGAGGGATTTAAGCGTACGTTGCACCTGCAACCCAAAAGACTCCCGGTTTCAGGAAGAAGAGTCCAAGAAGTAAATATTAGAAACTAAGATTCAGAACATTATTAAATTCAATAATTTATAAAAATATAGTCTTATAAAAATGCATATTTTGAAAATGGTGCACATAAACTATCAAGTTCTAGCTATGTTGTCATCCAAAAAAAATCCAACTGTCACGCTATTCAGTTCACCTGTGAAGTAATTATCTAGGTGGGTGACCTTCTGATTTGTTGCATAGCTTTCCAATAGAATAACGGGTCTTACTTAAAAATTATAGTAATTCCTGTATTCTTAGAGAACAATTTTTACATATCCTGGTTCACAACTGTCAGTGACACTTTCTTTTTTCCAGTTTAAAATTAATGGTGAGCATGAAAGCATGCATATAGAGTTTTGCTGTTTAATGATGCAATTTCATCTCCCACTCATGAGTTCTCTGCTCATTCCTCTGGTAGTTCTACAAATTAATTTGTTAGTACATTAAGCCCACATGTTATGTCTTCTGCAGAAGTTTATTGGAGCTATAGGCAGTCCATGTTAATAGGTGAAGCTCACAATCATATGTAAAACCACAGAGGTAAATTCCTCAGCTATTTTGTCTAGTTCTGGGCAAAGGCTGAGAGAATTGGGCCTCTTCAGCCTGAAGGAGAGAAGGCTGAGAGGGGACCTCATCCGTGTCTCTAAGTACCTCAAGGGAAGGAGTGAGGAGGATGGTGCTGGCCTCTTCTCACTGGTGGCCAGCGATAGGACTAGAGGAAATGGCCACAAACTGAAGCATCAAAAGTTCTGCAGGAACTTAAGGAAAAGTTTCTTAACAGGGAGGGTACCAGAGCCCTGGAACAGGCCGTACAGAGACCCTGACCCTATGGAGTGCCTTTTCCTGGAGATCTTCAAAACCCGCTTGGACACCACCCTATGCCATGTGCTCCAAATGATCCTGCCTGTGAAGGAGGTTGGACTAGATGACCTCTAGAGGTCCCTTCCAACCTTAAGCATTGTATGATTCTATGATCTCAATGCTAAATTTTATCCTTTACTAATTTCAACAACAGGATAATTTCTATGCATCTGTCTTTATACCTTGCATATTTGGTATAGCTGTAAATTTACCTATTTGTCCCCTCAATGATCTTCAGGGATCACACCTAAGATCAATTTGCATTTTCCATAGCTTCACATACTGCAGAAAATTATGTTTGAAAATAGATCTATCTCGAGTTTTTCTAAATGCACAAGGATTGTAAGTGTAATGGTTAAGTACTACCACAAGAGGACACCCAAAGACAATTTGTCTTTTCACGCACATCCTGTATTAAAACCATAAAGTGGAAGATAACGTAGAAAATGCAATATTACAAATTTGCCTTCAGAATACTGATGTGTCCTATATACTTAATTATGTTTCAAAGTATCTGATACATTTCACTGTAATTTAGAAAGAGATATGATCTGAATGGAAAAATAGTGTTTGCAGACAATGTTAGGACTGAGAATATGTCACATCAACTCAGAAGCCATAATGGTACCAAATTAACTTTTAAGAACATAAAATGTTTTATTGATAGTGTATTTAAACATTTATAAAGTGTTATTTCTATAATTGCTAAAAACATTTAAGTTGCGAGAACTGTCCTGTAAGCCCTGAGCGAGATTGCTTTTTCATTACTATTACCAACTCAGGAGAACATTATGAAATACTTACATATGCAGCACATGCATTGCATCCTGAAGCTCCCATATCAGCCCTTCTAGACTGTACTTTGCTTTCACGGTCCTGCCCCTTCCAGCTCAGACTTCGTTTTCAGAATTTGACTTTCAAAAGAAATAGTATGCATTGAAAGTGGAGAGGGAGCTTGCACCCTCTTATACTATTATGAAAAGTCAACCAAATGTTCTTATTTGACAGAAAGGACTTCAGTGCTTTAAATGGCAGGCTACTAAAGGACTATCCCTTCCCACTCTCATCTCAAGTACATCTTTACAAAACGAAAGAAAAAATAAGCCATAGCTTTAGAAGGATAGTCTGCTTAGCATACAAAAATGTATAATTGAGACACTTAGGTGAGTAAATATATGTGTAAAGACTAACTTCAATAACTCATTAAAGCAATATAATATTGAACACAAAAGAGATTAATCTAGGAGCATGTAATAACCAAGGCCATTTCTTTAAATAGACAAAGTGGCAAGATTTTCCCATTTCTTTTTAGGCAAAGCAAAGACTGCAGATACTTTATGTTATTCATCATAGTGGTTTGACCAACTGGAGTTCTACAAAAAAGTAAAACTTATTTGATACTAGATAAGAAGGCAGTATTCTACTTATTATGAAAATCAAGCTACATAGCAAATAATTATTATAAATACTACCTTTGTATCAAGTTACACAAACATTGCAGCTCATTTAACAGGCACATCAAAGCAAAGTTGTAGGCCTGTGTTCAACACAAGAAACACTTTGGTATTAAAATCAGTATGAATCTGTTTTACTAAAGTATGATAGAAAACATTTTCCTCAAGTCTCTTAATCTGAATAATAAAATATTAATGACATATCTTTGAGCTTAGACTGACATTATCCAGTATTAATCATGCTTCTTCAATAGCAAAGTACCTAAAAGACTAACAGAAATCTT
Organism: Eudromia elegans; assembly: GCA_003342815.1. NCBI lineage: Eukaryota > Metazoa > Chordata > Aves > Tinamiformes > Tinamidae > Eudromia > Eudromia elegans. The sequence continues at coordinate 2,359,756 of PTEX01000032.1, forward strand.
GCTGTCATCCAGATGCATTAATATATTAGCAGGAAGCCAAATTCTTGTATGTGTAGACATGAAGTATTTGATTTGATTGACTGATTTCTGCCACTATAGAAAATATTGTAGAGAGGGCAAGAGGAAGCACTGCTGGACCCAATTCAATTGCATTAGGACAATTTCCTCATGAACAATAATATCATACTTGAGTGGAATTCAAAACAATGACCCAGTATTTACTTGTGTATTTGATACCTCTTCTTTTTGCTTGTCTCTTTCATAAAAAAATACGTTGCACTGACAATAACTGTTTAGTAAATAATTTTTCTAAATTTGTATCAGCCATTCATAGGTAAAAAACCCCAGAACTGATCTTTAATACACAAGATGTTTTTATGTAATGAGAAATTATTCCTTCCATTCTGCCCAAAAGGAGCATGAGATTCAATAGATGATTTTGTGGTCTTTCACATTGAGATTGCTTTGTTACTAAACTCATTTGTCTCTCTACTTTATACACATCTTATGCTTTTGTTAAAGTCACTGTCAAAACATCTAGTCCTGTTGTATGTTTATAAAAGGTAGAACTCCAGTGTTTTGATATCAGACATGATTACTGATTTGCATTTTAAAGAGGTGTAATTCACTCAATGCCTCATTTTTCCTTTTGTGTTTGGAACACTTTTCGGAAGAGGTGGGAAAAAAGTGGATCTCTAGGCTGAGACTTGCAACTTAACATGGCTAGAGCACCAAGCTCTGGAAAGCACAATGCCAAAAGCATGGACTTTCCTCTTCAAGCACTATCCTGCCACAGGGAGCAGTAGCAGAGATATCACTCAGTCCATAGTCCCAGAAATCATTTCCCACCGGATGCTCTGCACTATAAGACCGTGAAAGAGTCACCGTGAAGATTATGAGCATGTGCCACTACAGGTTACAGGCATCAAAACGTCTCCTCTGTCACGTGCTTTGAGTGGCAGCTCTCCACACCAGGTTGTGGGATGCAAGTCTCTCTTACTCACCTTCTGGACCTGCAGGGAAAGGCATGACTTCAAATTCTGGGCCTCCATGGGACTACCTTATCTTGCAGCCAAAAAGCACATGTACAGGACATAGCTGGCAGTTACACACTCCCATGCCTATCCAGATGCACAAAAAAAAGAAGCAGAAAGTGCACGAGGGTGCAGAGAGAAGAAAATTTGGAGGTCGATAATGGAACTGAAAGTAGAGCAGGCAATGGTGTATGACTAAAGCTGGGTCACTGGTGAGGACTGAGAGGACAGGAGGACATGGGTTGTTTAGATGCATGCGCAGAAAGGGGTGTGCAAATGAGGAATTCTTGTGCAAGGCAGATTTGGGACACTGTGACAGGCTGGTGCAAACCACAGAGAGTGAGGAGCTCCAAAGAGCAGAGAGGATCTGAGATATTTCAGCTTTAGCACAGAAAATTAAGAATTTTAGGTGGGAGTTCACTACTGTCTCGAGGAAGACTTACAACACGGTATTAAACTTCCTGCGCAGGAGGTAATCGATGACATCAGGGTCTGTCTGAAAGACTCTCCTTAGGATGTCCTGTTGCATTTCTGGAGAGACCTAGGAAAGATACACAGCTACACATGGCATCTCCTCTCCGAGGGAAAACAAGCAAAGAGAAAGAAGGCAAATAAGCAGGGCCAAAAGGCCTCCAAGTCAATCCTCAGAAGCATTCTATATTGGTGTCAAGTGCCCCACATCTCCCAGGGAGTCTCTACAGGATCCCATCCCATGCTTTCCTCACATTAATCCTCAGCTCTTTGTCTCCCTATTGAAATGCAGGAACTGCTACAAGGCTTTTCAAAGGCCTGAGATATCATGTTCACATAGATCTACAGGAAATGGCCATTTCTGATATTTCTCTGGAATTTCCCAGGTTCCCTCCCAAAATCAGGGCCACAAGTGCTCAGCACATAGTCTGCATATCCAGAATGAAAGTTTCTTCTGGGGCTTGGAAAGAGCTACCGAGTCTCAGTTAGGTTGCTACCAAGTTCAGAAGCACAGTGCAGCACCCAACTGCATCACACGCTTTGGGGACCGCTTCGGAGTGCCTGAGCACACACAAAGCATCCCCTTGGGCTGCAGGCCTCAGTGCACATCCAATGTGAAGGGCCACTTGCGCTCATCTGCTGCCCCCACCTCAATCTACACCAAGACCCATCCAGTACAAATGTGTACCATTGCACTGGTCCTGGGCTCCATCAGTATCACCACAAAGATGGGGACAAGCACTCGGTGCAGATGGAGACGTCCCAGTCTATCACGTCTGGCTGCCTCTCCCCACTATTACTTGCTCTTCCTCACCAGTCTAACTCTGCACTCCCTGCTCCTCACACCACCACCTTTCAGCTCCCCTCCTCTCCTAGGATCTCCCATTTTCCTCCTTCTCTCCTTCCTCACCATATGGGGACACTCTGGTTGGAAAAGGGACTGAGGTCTACTGCTCCTGCAGTTGTTGTTGGCCAGCTGTTCCCATCTCAAACTAGCTTGGTCAGATGCCAGAAGGATGGAAAAATGTGAGAGAAGGACAGACGACATGTTCATGACATGACTCAGCATTTATGGGCCAAACCCAAGGTATTCCAGTTAATATTTCCACTTGACACGAGGAATGGATCACATCTTTACAAGGCAGTTCCAGTTGCCTGCTACTAAGTGGGGCTATGAATCCATTCCTCTTCATGCTGCCTTTAGAAAAGGTTTCAGAGGGGAAGAGGAGGCTGGAAAAGCCTATTCTGAGGAAACCTCACCTACCATAAACAAGGCCTGGTGGTGCTCAATCAACCTCTGAAGCACCAGTATGACAGCGCTGCTGTCTTCAATGTTCATGACGCCAGAGTCCCTCTCTCCAGGCTTCTCTTTCTGCAGGATGTTGGGGCCAAAGATTGTGGCCAAGTTTGAGACTGTCATTTTATTCCCAGGAATCTGGCAAGTAAGCACAAACAGAAATTGCAGATCACAGATAGAGTAACATACAAAATTCCTAGATTCTCTAGCCTGGACAGAGCTACCAAGTAAGGGATGTTGATCTAGATTCAGTCTGGCCACACGGCCAGCATGAAAGGTTTGTGGTGCTGGAACACAGTCACTCCCTTTCCTTGCATCAGGGCCTTCCTTGCTAACTGCTTTCCTAACCGCTATCATAAGGTAACAACCAGTATTTCTATGTCATCTTACAAAATAGGACAAAGCCTTTGCGCCATGCAGAAGCTCAGAGCTCTAACTGTCCAGATGAATCAAAATCAACCTCAGTATACGATAAGGAATTCTTTGTGAAAGTTGGAAGTGGAAAAAAAAAATCAGGTACAAAAAAAGGTCTTTTGTGCTGCCTCTCTGGGGTTATTGCAACCCACAAAATCAGTTACCTGGACTGACAGCAACAGAAAGGACTCAGTGTAGAAGAGGGGATTTAACAACAAATTTGCTTTTTGCTTTATCTCCATTTTCCTTCCTTTTTCTTCTTCAATATTTAAAATGTTGCCTATCCAAGTTACAGTAAAAACATGATCTAAGCCCTGAATAAATTTGCTTGTCTTCTTTGGAGGCATGCCCTGCTAGGACAAGGCCTAGCACCCAAGGGCTCTGATCTATGCAGAAGACCCCTGGTTTAATGAAGAGTCTTTCTTATTCCAAACTGCATTTTCTGCAGTTGCTGCTTAATCTGGACCCTCTAATTTCGATTTTGCAGCACCACAGGCAGATGCTGTATTTTCAATCCCTGCTCTTCTTTTGTCTCGAGTATGGGGGCATTTGTCCTGTTGGTTTGTTAGGGATGTGGAGCTGCATCTCACACATGCTGGAAGTGGCTCCATGTTGTGCTGGTACTTTGGAAGAACATAATTTCCTGTGTGCAGAAATGCCCCACTTTTCCTGGAAGAAGCGGTCTGTGCATGACACCATAGGCTACGATATCTCCAGAGCTTCAGCACAGGGACAGACCTTTCCCAGAGCTCCAAATGCACCAGAGAATAGCTTCAGGTGCACCAGATACAGCAGCACTGATCCTGGGTTATATTTCATCTGCTTAAAACAGTAAATGAAAATGCACCAAAAAAACCTTTGCCATCTGACTGAGCAGTACCCACAGGAACAGACACCACAAGTCTGAGCTGCCAAAGGATTAACCTTGTGAAACACTCTCCTTCCCACCGATGCAGGCAGGAGGAGCACAGGAATCCAGCTCAATAACCTTTAGGGATTCCTAACAGTCATACAGTGTTTCAGATGAGGAAAAAAAAAAGTGCTAAAAATAAACAAAATGACTTTGAAGGGGTTTTTTTCCTCCATTCCACTGAGATTTGCCCTAGAACATTTCTTATTTCTCCTGTTTGCTTTTGACCTAAGTGAAACAACCCCTCCTTTTTGCAGTAGACGTTTTTGGGCCAGCCTTACCTCTTGGCCGTCGGGGCCCCGGGAGCTCTCGGCATGCCGGGCCACCTCGCCGAGGAAGCGCAGCAGCCGCTGCAGCGTGTCGCTGTGGCACGGGGGCAGCAGGAAGAGCAGCAGCTGGAGCGTGGCAAGCTGCGCTGGGCCCTCCATGTCTAGGCAGAGAGCAGCCTGTTATTTAGTGCCATTCCCATCCTGCTCGCTATGCATTTATCCAGCTGGACAGCCTTGGATACATCTTGCCTGTGTTGTGGATCTGTGAGGTCTGGAGGGAGCTGGACTGTGTCCTACCCTTTAGCCGAAAGCACATGATTCTGGACAGTATGTCAACCCGTGCATATGGGAGTCCAGAAAGGGCTGGGCCATGATTGTGTTTGCTGTTCTACAGCCCCATATCCCACGTATTCAGAGAACCCACAAATCATGATATTTTTAAGAATCGTCCGTCTACTCTAGGACATAACTTGCCTAATAAAGGCATTAACTGAGCTTCAGATGCATCAGTGCACTCCATTTTCAGCTCTGTCACTGACTCTTACCTGCTCCTGGTGTGTTGACCAAAGAGTGTGGAGCTAGGCCATCCACATAGTTCATATCTAAGACTTTAGGGTTGTTTCAAACAGAGTTCCGAGTCCACCCTCAAGCTCTCTAGCACTGCCTTTACGTCAGACAACAGACACTGCAACCCTCAGAAGCAACAGCCTTCACCATGGTTAAGAGGAGAGGCTAAGCAGGGCAAATACACATACGTAGCTGCATTGTGGGCCCCGGCCCCAGAGCTGCTGGACTGACCTCAGACGGGTCATCCCAGCTCAGTTGTTTTCTGATCTCTTACTCATTTCATCACGTGCACCCATATCCTGTACTACGGAGCTAAATGAATAAGACTTCTGCATTCATCTCTGATCCAGACCTTTGTGATTCTGTAAATCCCAAGCACATCCTCCTCAACCTCCTTCAGTGAACTCCTGAGGTTCAGCTGAGCCAACAGCGAGGATGCTGTTCTAGCCTGCTTTTTATCTGGGATTCTATTTGCTGTTTTTTCCCTTGGATCCAAGTCTCTCCCTGTCACCTGCTGAGACACAGCCCATTACTGCTTGTTGTGCAAAGTACAACACTGAAAAACAGGAGAGATGGACACTGCAGCCAGTCTTTCATCTTCATCCCTCTGCAGGCTCTTTGATCTCAATGAGAAGATCCTATGCTAAGACGTGCCTCAGTCTCAGGATACATTTACCCTGAAGGAAGTGAGCAGTACATGCCCATGGCAACTAGAAGGTATACCTGTAGTCCCCTACCTTTGCTCTGGAGTTGATTTCAACAAGGATGGACTTGATTGTATATCTGGTTTGCAGTATAGGAGTGTTCTGCTTAGTACTGGGGCTGATGAATAGAAAATTCCTCCCACATTCTCTGAAGCCACATCTGTCTCCTCCACCACATGCCCTGTCTTGCTCCCTGACATTACACAGAACGTGACGCAAGCCCATTGGTATTATTCAGCTGCTCAGTTTTACGTGGAATCCAGGTGATAAAGATGGAAAAAGGGAATCAAAGGGATGACAAAGAGAACCAAGAAAGATTGAGAATGGGAGTTGTGCAATCTAAAAACTCAGTCACCTGAACTGAGAAGGGTAGGCAGACCTGAGCAAAGCATTTCCAAGGATGCCCTTTAGAGATAGTAACAACAAAGGACAGCATGGCTGGGCTGAGCTCTCACGTAGCAATCTGATTGCTGGGGCTATGGACTGAACCAGGCAACTGCCCAAGAATTAAGATTTCTTCATAGATCTTTTTTTCTCCTTACAAAACTGAGAACAGTGAGTAGACTGGGCAGAGGGGGAGTAGCATATCCACCAGAATACTTACATGCTGTGCTGAGAAAGGCATCATAGAGTTCTCTGGGAATCAGGGAATCCGGCATGTCGCGAAGAAACTCTTTGAGCAGAGCAGCCACATCATGAACGCTTTGGTGCTCATCCAAGAAGACATCCAGGCCTTGGTCAAACTCTTCCCTCAGCTTGAAGATGCAGAAAAAAGGGGAAGAATAAAAGCAACAGGCAGTTATTCCTCTTTAGAGGAGCCGTGATCAGTCCCTGAGCTGGCTGGCTACCTCTCTGGCTGGCTGCTCTGATCCAATACAGGGATGTCCAGAGACAGCAAACCTGTCAGAGGCTGACAGCCTGCTGCTGCCACCACGATGAGGACCAGGAGACCAGGAGCTCCTGCCTGGTCAATGGTGCCCACAGGAAGCTCTGAAACACCCACCAGGGGACATAGGTTTATCTGCTAAAGGCAGCTTGGAGCCATAAAGCAGAATGAAGCCTTCTGTATGGCTGGGGGAAGGCTGCAGTGGCTGTCAGGTGGACCACTGTTTCTCCTTGTACTCTGAGCAGTAGTTTGCAGACTGCCAGTACTTTAGGACATGTCTGTAGTATGTTAGACACCTGCATGCCAATGTCTGTTTTATTCATACTGCTTTTTTCAGTACCTCTGCAGAAGGTGCAGCAAGTGTCTCACTTTACCTGCTGAACTCTTTTCTTGGAGCTCCCAACCCGGAAGATGCCCACTGTCTGGAGACCTGGAAAACAGAGATCATGCTCTGCATGTACAACTCTCCACAGCCCCAGCTGGTCCTCACCAAGCAGGTTGGCATCAGGGAAACATGGAGTTCTGTTTTACTGCATGTGGGGCAGTAAACTGCATGTGCTTTGTGCAGAGAGGATAAAAAAAATCAAAGTTTAGGAGCCATGAGATTTACCTGGGATTAATAATCTGCAGGTTAGGGAGGAGAACTCACCTTTACAGACGCTTTGAGCTATAAACTGAATTCATGGAAGAGTCAAGGACAGAGCACACTGGGAGTGGGTCACTATTATGCATGGTTGCCATTTACCTCCCTGTTCAGAGGCTGCAACTAGCTCAGAGGGCTCTCCTCGAGGAACAGGAGATGGCAGCACAATCTGCCCCAAAAAATCAGCTGCCTCCTCTCACCTCTAGAATTTGAGGCTGAATTGCCACAGCTGAGCACTTACAGCATCTCTATTCTGGGACTGTCTGTCTGGAGATAAATGTTTTTTTACCATGCATTTCAATGTGTTGGCAACATCTGTCCACAATCCTGGGGACCTGCCAAGTGATAGGATTGAGGCTCAACATCTTCTTGCCCCGGCTTCTCCGCAGATCCAGCTCATGGGGATGGGACAACTGCAGTGCCTCCAGAAGCTTGGAAGTGTTGTCGCTCAGGTCGCTGATGGAGTCCACGGACATTGCCCCCTGAAATAAAGCACAGAGGCAGTTTGCAGGTGGCGGTAACTACGCCACAAGATCTTCATACACCATTCACTGCTGTGACCGCAGAAGCCAAGCATCAACCCTGACTGGGCAAACAGAGGTCTACAAAGAGCAGGCCTGGCCCAGCCTGTGGGGAGGCCAGGCAGGTGACATGAACCAACAACAGTGGCCACAGCTTCTGACAGGAATTTAGCCAAAAGGGCAACTGCTCCATGGAGAATTCATATCCATTCACAGTGCGGCTTGCCAAGCTTTGATGCAATGGATGAGCAGAAAAAGCCACACTTCTAATAATCAATCTATACCCAACTCCAATGACTTCTGGCACCACCACCAGGTCTTTTTGACAACCATGGCTTTCCTTAGCTCTCAGCCTTGCTAAGAGCTGAGCAAGCAGGCAGTGTTGCACCCTTCACAGTCCACCTTTTTGATGGAGTGGTCCCTGTCCATCCCCTTTCCAGAGGGCTGAGAGGGATCAACCCAGCACTCAGCATGAATAATTCACATTCAGAGAGACAAGACCCTGGGAAAAATAAAAAAAGACATGCTAATTGCTGAAGTCAGGGTCTTCCCCAGCTGACAGTGCCATCATAGCATGTGATTGCCACAATTTAGTTCAGTTTTCTAACTGTACCCTTCGGTGGCTCCAGGAGCTCTGGTCAGGAAAAGTGGGGGAAAGCTGCTCCTCAGAGAGCACCCTGCAGGGTACCAGCCCACAGCTCTTGCTCATCGGAGGCTTTTTCTGGGTCTGGGCCCTGAATCGTATCACTGTGGCTTCCACCTCCAAGCAGAGCCGGCGACTGCTCTTCACTTCCTCCTGCAGCTGCTTGTATGCACGGTCATTGTCAATGACTTGGAAGAGGGGGATCCCAAAAGTCTGAGGAGAGGCATCTAGGGAGAAGCATAGGACAAATGGAAGAGCATTGTTAGCAGCAAAATCAAGAGGAAGCTGCAGTAGTATATAGCCAGCTGCCAAAAATGCATGTGCTAAAGGAACCTGCATCAACTGTGTCTGTTCAAAGGCGACAGTTTTGATAGTCATGGCATCAATAAGCATGGCATGAAGAAAAATAGTGACTGTTAACTCCCACCAGACCATTCTCTACACTTTTCTCCAGGTTTGTGGCTGACACATTTAAGGGACAGTGAAACCAGAGCCCAAAGCAGCAGGACTGGGGGTGGAATACACAGGCAGAAATCAGTATTTATACTTACGTATGTGTCCATCCATTTGAACATATCAGTGCATTCAGGCACACATATGCACCCTCTCCGTACAGTCTCTAATGCATGTATACATACCACTACAATGCACACACACTAAAGGTAGAACAGCATGGGACGAGGTTTTGTTGAATTTAGGCAGGCTGCACCTGGAGCTGGTGGTTCAGCTCCATCAAATGTCACCAATTCTGCCCGCAAGGGCCCAAAGTCTTGGTAAAAGGGAAGCTGCTCACCTTTCTTCTCCTTGGAAAGGCTCTCCAGTTTCTGGCGGATAGACTTATTACCTTTAGGGCTAACTACAGAGAGAAAAGAAAGCAAATGTTATGTGACACATCAGCTTTAGTACAACATTTGACCCGCATGCTCAGCAGTCACAGGCAGCTCACTCGAGCAAAGGGATGCTGTGTATCTGGAGCAGGGCCTTAGACATCGTCCAGAGGTCCTGAGGAGGACAGGGGATCTCTCTCCATCCCAGCACGCAGACAGTAAGATCTCACAGTGCCAAATGGTGCCCCCCAATACCATAGTTCTCCAACAACACCCTCACATTCTTACACCTCTTTTGAAACTATGTCAGGTCCCCTCAGCCCCACATGTGACATGAGAGACGATTGCAACACACTCCCCCCATCACCTACATCCCATCTCTCCCACCATACCCATGGCAACCTCTCCAGACCCACAATCCTGCCTTACTATCACCTTCCTAGACAAGCCTGAAGGAGCAATTCAGCAATGCGGAACAACCACAAGTTCAGGTGAACGATCAGACACCACAGACACCCAGCAAATTAAACAGCATTACTCAGCAGCATCAAAATAACCACAGCTGATCTTTCAGCTTCCTACAGCCAGCTGAAGGAAACTGGATTAGCTGCCAAATGTAGCCTGTGTACGGGACAGGCTCTGTAAGACCGCAGTGCGATGGAGGCAAAATTTAGCTGAGAAGAGCAGCCACCAAATGGGTTCTTACATAAAAAAAGCCAGCAGGAAAATCATAGATAGTCAGGACTGGAGCTTAAGACCATCCTGGTCACCTCTCTATTTTGTCTCCATGTTTGTTATACATGACCCTACATTAATGGTGATGTCCTAGGTGATGTCCTTAATGACCTGGAAATGTAACTCGTTTCAGTCCCAGCAGTCTGCTTTCACTATTGGAAAAAAACAAAAATACAGCCCTAGAAGAAATTTTGTGAATGATTTAGAGAGCACACACAAGTAAAGCTAGACAAAATATAAACCATTCCCAAATCCCACACTGGTCCTAGAGAGTCACATCGCATTTCTAAGCATTCCCCAGTCTGTACAGCCAAGAACTGCAGTCAGCATGTCTTGCCACAGCAATGAACTGAAAATTCATCATTACATACTCTACACCCTTTCTAAGGTGCCTCATCCCATTCCAGCTTGCGTGCCTTATTCCAAGGAATTCTCTTAGACATAGCTTACATACATGTTTGGGTTATTTAGAAAGGCTTGGAAGAGAACAATTAAATTTGATACGAACAGTATGTTCATAAAAGAACATAGGTTAATTATTACACAGCATCATACGTGCTGTTTCATACAAATGGCCGGAGAGCAAGAATACAGAATATAGCCTGGAGCCATAAAATATCCACAACAGGAAGCAAAAGGCCAGCAAAACTCAGCAGTTTCACCACAGACCCAGGCAGGGTAACACAATGCACTGAGGAAGAACACCACAATGACTCGTCTCCTAAACATACGTTTTTTTCCAGAAGAAGCAAGGGCTAAAAGAGGTGCTGAACACCTTTAGGTACCAACTAGGCAATAGGTGTTTATCAAAGAAGGCAGGAAAGGAATTTCACACTGGCAGATGTTGAGGAACAAGTCCAGGTCAGCGCATGGACCAAGCAAAGGCCACAGAACCCTAATTCAGGCATTTCCTAATTTTGTAAACTTCTCTTTAAAACACTGATCTGGGAATACAATGTTTCAGGTGCAGTATTTTAATACCTAATCCTCTTCCAGCTATTAAATTGGAATCTGACCCCAGCCAATAGGAGGTAGAAACTTAAGGGATACAAAAATGGATGAAAGGACAGAGGAATTCACCAGACAGCAATTGCTTCCTTCAGAGATCAGGGAAAGTGGTGCCCAAATGCACACAAGGATGAAGACCAGGATTCTTCCCTGTGCTCGTCCTGCAAGAAGAAAGGAGCTTAATGCAAAGTAAAGTGCAGTACAGGAGAAAGGAAAGGAAAAAGGGAAGAAGAGAAAAAAGAAAGAGAAAAGAAAAAGAAAGAAAATATGTGGCCAGATGCCCTACGTACTGTGATATGGCCTGTGGTGGGGTGGTGCTGTAGCCTTGGTAGATGGGATGTTCTAGGAATGGGCTAAAGGAAAGTCTTCTCCTTCTCCTCTTAAAATTATTGTGCAAAATTTCTGCATTAGTAATTAAAACAGGAAAAATTCATCTCTTGCCACTCCTAAGTAGATGCAGTTACCTTTTGGTATGTATTCAGGGTCCAGTGTGAGGTTGAGGCTGGGCTTAGGCAAAGCATCTTCCCCTCCAGGAGGGTGGCACCTGCTGGGACAGGTCCCTGGAGAGGCTGGGAGGCTCCATCCTTGGGGGCCTCAGCCCCAACCACCCTGGGCAGAGGCTGGAGACACTTTGCTGTGGGGATGCAGTGGGGCTGGTGACCCTTGAGGCCCCTTTGCTCCAGCACTGCTGTGACCATGCAGCTGTACAAACACCAAGGCAGCCTCTGCATTGCCATGGTACCAGAACACGGCCCAGCGAGGAGGCATTTGAAGCTGGTCTCCCATCAACTCTCGGGTTACAACCACAATTTGGAAGGAGTGAGTCGGTCCCTCGCTAGCTGTATTTGCTGGATTACACGCATAGACGTCTGAGCACATATCCCAGTCATCACAGGGGACAGAGGTAGCTATGGGAACCCAGAAAACGGCTGTATTTCTATATAGGTCAAGACAGAAGATCACAGTCCCTGTGGAGCTTCTATATTTATCTGACTGTTAATTTCAGCTGCACATCTTCTAGCTTTGCATAAGCCCTTAATCAGCATCAGGACTTTGTGCTGAACGTGAATCCACAAAACAAGCCCATCCCAAGAGCATTAAGATGGCTGCGTTGGAAGATCTCACCAAGTCCCGTTGCATCTGTTTTGGATTAGGAGACTTCAAAGCAGACAATTGGCAAGGTCACACTCTCACACTCCCACCCTCACACTAAGCCTCCTTCAGGAGGCTGGTGAGACCTTAGAAGCTCAGACCAAAGCAGGGAAGTAAACATCAGAATGAACCCAAAGTCATAAATAGGTGTCACAAATATCATCCCATAAATATCAACCCACTTTATGAAGCGGGGGAGTGGGGATGAGCTGCAGCAATGGTTCCAATGCCAGGCTCCTTCAGCAGGAGCTGTTTTCTCCCATTATCTACCTTTAGCCAGGCTGAGATCTCCAACAAGCAGCTTTTCTTGCAGCTGGTAGAGGGCAAGTTCTTGCAGACTGGCTCTTTCCAACTCTGAGAGGCTGTGCAGGGGCACCGGTTGCATGTTGGTGCTGTGTCCTGGCAGAAGAGCTGAGATACAATTCCTCTGAAAAAGCAAGCGTGTCAATATAAATTTAAGGAAAAAAAGTCAGAGCACAGCAGTACATCACTGACACATTTACTCTGGGAGAAAAGCTGCTGAGAATGCCATGCAGCATCTTGCCAGTGTTGCAGATGACATTTGTTGCCTCTTTTACCTCTCTAAAGAGGTTGCTCGTCTCCAGGTGTCCCCAGCCACACTCTTGAGCATCCAAGTGAAGGGCTTCGAGACATTGGAGTGAGCACAAGGGATCTTGGCCCTGGCTCCTAAGACTCCATGGGTTCCTTGAGGCATTTCATTGCTTGCCAAAGTATTTCCTGGCCAATTCTGGGAGGGACCTTCTCACACTTGAACTTATATTAACAAAAATAGGCACCAGGAATCAATCATCATATAGAATCAACCAAATGCTACTCCTAGCCTCCTGGCTGCAGCTCAGCACAAGCAGAACCAGCAGCTCCGGCCAGAAGGGATTGGGATGAGCTACCAGGTTCAGCTCAGTCGTTGAGAATGCTTGGCAGGCACATACCGCTGCTCCCATTCACCCATCTTCAGCTCCAGATCCTAAGGGACAAACAGCAACTGAGAACTGGCAAATTCCCAAGAGTGGCTGCAGAATGGCTCTGACTCCAGCTCACTCTTGGTGACTGTTTAGCCGAGAACAGCTGGGCAGCACACACACCACCACTCACAAAGTGGTTGAGCTTGGAAGGGACCTCTAGAGATCTAGTCCAGGCCCCCTGCTCAAGGACTTGGTTACCACCAAATAGCCCTGGGTGAGCTGAGGTTGAACACTCAGCTCCCCTGTCTCCATGAAGGAAGAGTTGATCAGCCTGGAGGCAGTAATTGCCACTGAGCTCACCTCTCCTGCACCTTTTCTTCTCCCCGTTGTTTCCAACGTCCTGGAAAGGCCAAGGACAGATTCATGCCAGCTCCCCCAATCCAGCACTAACCTCAGAGCCTGCTCTTGGACAGGTCATGGTAACCACCTCCTCCTGCTGCTGGGAGAGCTCAGGAACCTGCCCACAAGCCTGTCCTCACCAGCGAAGCCTGCGATGCCTCCGGCAGGGCCGGGCCAATCGCAGGCACAGTCCAAAGAGCAACAAGGAGGAGGAAACAGAAGATAGGAAGCAAGTTATCAGCACATACCCAGCAAAGACATGTGGCCCAGGACACAGAAGGAGGCTTCCCAAAGAGGGCTTCAGAGTACTAGCATCATAATAATAATAATAATAATAATAATAATAATAATAGCTGGCAATATCCTAGAGCCAGGATTCAGGGTGAAAGCACACTCGGAGAGCGCTGCAGAAGTCTGTGCGAGTTGTTGCATCAGCCTCTGCAGGGTAGGAGCTGAGCACCTCTGTGCCCTTGCGTGGGGGAGGAATTTTGCTTGCGGCAGTGTTTGATTTGACCAGGCTTGCAATTTTTTTAAAGAGATTTAGAAAGTTACGTAAATTAAAAATAAATAGATAAATACAATAAATAAAGAGTTATGAGGTTAACACAGAGGGGCAGATCATAAAAGGAATTCAGCGAAAGCCAAACTACAAGCCCCTGCCTGGATGCAGAAACCGAAGAGCTGCAATAGAGCCAGGCTTTCCGACTGCAACCCTATGCTCTAAACTTGCCATTGGGGTGATTGCCAAATATAACTGGACTCATGGGCTTCACACAGTACATCTAGGCAGCCTCTGAACTGCTCCATCACTAGCAGATACAGCAGATAATGGGGCAGAAAAGCCCTCGAACTGGGTCACCCAGATGTCACCTGTCTGCACCCAAGAGGGTCACAGCTCAGACTGAAGCTGCCAGAAGCCACGTCTGCTGCCACTGCCAGAGCTACACGGTTGCCCTGAGCACAGACTCACCAAGGATACCATAGGATGAGCAGGAGGAAACTCGATTAGAGAAGGGCAAAGAAGAGAGGGACAGTAGGAAGAAATGAGGCGCCAGCTGCTTATCTGGTCCCTACCATAAACCCTGCGAGAGCAGCCCGCTTGCCACTCAGCTTTCACCGAGCACATCGGCACGGTGGTTGCTCTCTGCACTGACTTCCTGTGCTTGTTTTTTTTAAGACCAGGAGTATTTTTTAAGTTCATAAGTCTCCCGGGAAGAACTTGGCTCAGGAGCAAAGGAATTATATTTACCTTCCTTGTTTCGTCGGTGACAGCTGGGGTGCCTTTCTCTTCCTTCAGGACGACGGTTTTGAAAGCAGCATCTTGGCCATGTCCTGCCCCTTACCGACGGTGAAGGAGCCTCGCTGTGCGCCGGGAGGATAAGGAACTGAGACGTGGTGCAGAGAGGCTGCGGCTGACTGGGGGACAAGCAGGGTGATGAGAAAATGAACATCCTGCCAAGAGAAATGAGAGCCAGAAACGCCGCGTGGAGATGGAGGGCAGGGTTAGATGGAAAGGAACGGCACTTCCCACGCCCGACAATGTTTGTTCCCTAATGGAAAAGCCTGTTGCTCAATCGCCATGTCCCTAGACTTTCCCTGCCCCATAGCTATCAACACTTAAGTCATCATCCAAAGCTCAAGACACTCCGGCAGGTGAAATCTGGAAGGGAATTTTGCTGCTCGGGTGCAAGGGCTTTCAGCACAGCGCTCTGTGCAGGACCTCTGGACTGCTCCATCTCAGCATCTATGAAACACCCGCATCTCCAACGTGGTTCAGACCAACAGCAACACCCAGAGGGTACAGCAGCAACCACCATTCCTGTTTTTTTTATATCCCTCCCTTTTTTTTTCCTCCGATTTTCCTCCTCTTTTTCTGTTCTCTTTCTTGGTAAAACAGCATTACTTGCATAACCCAGGCGGAGCCCCTGCACACCTCTTGGCTTCCCTTAAATACACAATGTCATTTTTTTTGATGTCCACACCAAATACTGCCATAATTAGTAAATGCCATTTGCTTTGAAGAAGAGGAAAGGAGGGTCATGGACCTTGAATTCAGCATTTTCTTAATAAAACATCAGCAGCAATATATGGAGGGAGCGCTTTGAATCTGTTTGTCCTGACCTGCTGGCCAGATGAGTATTTGGGAATACTGCTGAAATGTGCTTACTTCCAGGTTTTTCCTTAAATATAATATTTGCTCCACAAGGCAGAATCACTAAGCACAGCTCCTAGGCTGCTCTCTACTCTTTCTCTTGTCCCTCTATCATCCCCACACAGCCAGGCATTGTGTTACCGGTATGAAGACAGCCTTCCTGCACCCAAAGGGAGAACATCATTCTGCCATGGCAAAAAATCCACTCTCTCCTCACATCTCACACACAGCTCCAGGTCTCACCTTAGAGGTATATTCTAGACCCAAAAGAAGCCCAGAGAAGGGTTTCTGAAGTGCAGTCCCCACGGGCAGCAGTAAACATTGGGCACTGGTAGCAGAGTGGTCACCTTTCAATTGGCAACAAGGTCTGATTCAGGACTCTCCCCAAGCATATGAGAGTTCAAATCTGCTTCTTTTGAGTAACAGGAATTTTAAGATTAGGTAACAGGAGGTAATTAAGTACCCTCCTTCCATGGAAAGGGTTAAGGACTTGAAGGGCCAGAGTGCAGAAGCTGCCTAAAGGATTGCCTCAGGAGAAACAAGTTTGCCCCTGTTGATGGCTGTGGTCCTAAGTGCTTCAATATAGGGAGGAGTCTCTTCTAGGATTACACAAAGTCTTTTCCTGCAAACCACCCAGCAAAGAGCTACTCACCTTCCATCTGGTTCACATCCTCTTTGCTAATCACAAAGGCCCGAGCAGGACAAAGATTTTGCTCTCTCATCCTTATGGCAGAGCTGTACTGGCATGGCTTTCTCTGGGGGTCCTCTGTTCTGTGCCAGGAGCAACTGCAGGTACATCAACAGTCAGGCCAACGAACTTTCTATCTCCCTGTGGATTTGTACTTGAAACATTAGTTCCTAAGCTCAAATTTGGTCCCATCTTTTCTCTAGACCACACTCTGTACATCAGTCCTGCATGTGTGTCTGAGTGTTGCAGTCTGTACTTTCTAAATCTTCCTGTAGCTTTCACCAATCCAAGTGCTGGTGGCCTGGCTGCCTTTTGGCATGGGTGAAGCTACATCGTGCCCAGCCATTCCCTCTTGCACCTTCCAGGTGACTGAGAGCTCTAAGCCTTTCTTCTCCTATATTAGTTTGCTACCAGCAGAGCTTTGCTGTTCTTCTAAGCAGTTGTACTTGCTCCCTTGCCTGAAAAGGGCTGGATTTTTTGAGGAATCAGGCTCAGAAACTCACAATGAAGAAAGATGAGCCCCAACACCTCTACGAGCCAACACTTGCATCTTTTCAGGGTGGAGAGCCTTGCACCTAAAACTGAGCAAGACTGAAAGGTGACAATGATGACTCTGGTCTTCTCAAGGAACAGCAGACTAGGACATGCAGAGCAGGATGTCTGACTCTAGACATACCATGAGGTAGAGTGAAAAGTAAAGGTCTGCCACAAGGATGGTGAAGCTCCCTGTTCTCGGAGAACTTGGCTTCATCTTGTGAGAGTCACCCTCCTTCCCAACAGCAGGTAACACAACTTGGATGAGAAAAAGAAAGCAGCAAGGACAAGACTTGAACATTATAGAGAAAAAAAAAAGAAGAATGTTTATTCCTTAAAAATACAATGTCCAGCTGCAGTGACACAAATATTCACAGAAGATTTCTTTAAAAGGGTTTACAGCTGCTTCCAGTGTAGCAATCCTTCCATGTCAGGAGTTGGCAGGCCACTGGCAGGCAGGCAGGCCCCACACCAAAAGGTTTGGTTGGGTTCCCCCATTCCCGCTTCCTGCACTGGAACACCCTGTGCCCAGCTCCTTTGTCAGCAGGCATCTATGCCTCGAGTCCTCTGAAGATAGAGGTGGGTTTTGTTTTTTTTTTTTTTATGGTTTTATCTACTTTTTAAAAGCATTTTAGCCTAGATCTTACTAACCTTCTGCACAGGATTGGAGACCCTGGAGTTTGCCAAGGACACGAAGAAAAGCCTTTGGAAGCTTCAGGAGACAAAAAGCCCATGCTGCCTCCAACACTTCTAGAAAGCAAAGTGGGTGTAAAATTTGACAGTAAGCCAGAAGAAGCCATTAGCAAAATACAGATCTCAAGCAGGCCCTCTACCCCACACAGCTCAGTAGAAAATTAAATACCCTTCCCGTGTAAAAGATTATTTACAGACTGCTTCTGCAATGCACAGACCCCAAGAGGCACTGCTATAACCCCATGCTGTTCATAGTGACACTGCCTTCCTGTTAGCTTAACTGTTAAAACATTAGTAGAGAAAAATAGTGTGAAAAGGACTGGTTTTTAGGCTCAGAGAGACTCTGAGTCACCTAAGTCTCTTCTTCTGTTTAAACAGAGCTCAGTTTTTAATCATATAAATGTCTAAAAGAAAAGAAAAAAAAGCTGTTTTTCCACTTTTGGTGGTTCTGGAAATCAGTAAACATCTCTCTGCTGATGCTTCAGAGAACAGTCTATTGTCTTACTAGTAAAAACAAGGTACAGGGGGAGGAGGAGAAATTTGGGCACACAACACATACACGTTGGCAAAACATATAGCTCAATATGGTGTGTTTAAAAATAGCAGACATGAACTTTGTCCACAAAATCTATCAGACCGCACTTGATCGTTAACAAAATAACTGATCAGAGAAGTTGCAGCACTTGAAGGTTCTTCCAGGTGCTGCTCTGCCCTTGGGAGTTCACTTGCAGATTATTCCACCCGAGTCTGTGTGCAAGGTAATCGCCATGAACAAAGAGGTAAGAGGCATCCGAGGTTTTCTTGATGCACTTGTTCTGCTGTTGTTTTCAGTGTTAAGATCAGTCAGGCTGAAGCTCAGGTCATTTTCAATTCATCAAAGCCACAAAATTTCCATCTTTTCTCAAGGCTCGCCCCAACCCCACTCAGCTCCTGTTTGAAGGTGTGTTGGAGACGGGTCATGAGAACTTCCACTTCTGTGGTGCAGATCTGTGAAAACGAATGGAAATTTTTGTTGAACATTAACAGGTTCTTGGACAGAGAAGCCTTGCAATGACTGTCTCTATTCAAGCTCAATACACATTTAATCACTAAAGCATATGCAGGCTTTCCCTAGACCTCCATCCAAATACTCAAGTGATATTGTTGGGTGCAGCACATGTTATGTTGTTGCCTTTGAGGTGAGCTGGCTGCAGACACAAACAAGACTTGGCAAGACTGCAGAGGTAGCGTACACCTGCAGCTC
Organism: Eudromia elegans; assembly: GCA_003342815.1. Lineage (NCBI taxonomy): Eukaryota > Metazoa > Chordata > Aves > Tinamiformes > Tinamidae > Eudromia > Eudromia elegans. The sequence goes on from PTEX01000032.1 coordinate 2,378,469, forward strand.
AGCTACCTGCGACTGATTTACTGCAATAGGAAAACTGAACATTTACTTTACCCACAAGAAGTGAAGACGATCTCTGCTGTGGATTTCAGACTGCTTTGATACACAATCAGAGCTATCTCTACACAACAGCCTCATGTACCTGCAGCTCAAAGCACTCAGATGCCCTTCAGGGAAAGAAGCGAGCATGTTTTCCAAGACTGCAGGGTAGTTCCACTTCATTTGTCCATGTTCTATTCATTACCACAGCTATTGGTCCCAGGTTTTCTTGTCTTTACAATTTGTGGAGTTTGTGATTGCACTACCATGATCTTCCATGTGTTATAGAGCTAGGGTTGGCATCAACTGTGTGTCTCAGTAGTGCTCCCCATTGCTGCTGTTCATATTGCTCTGTCATAGTGGATTCAGTTTGACCACTCTGGACCTTCAAGTCTGATTCCACTGCATGCTTTCTAACGCAAAGTGTAACTGGGCTTTCAATGACCCAGTGTAACTGGGTTATTTCTCCTGCCGTCTGCATGCATATTTGGTTCTGGTCTTCCCAAAGAAGCAAGACTCTTTCCAGGATATGTGTAAAAACATGTGATTAAGATCACCACCAACTTTGCAGCATTAATATAGGGTTGGCAGGTGCAAATTTGTAATCACCTGTTTTGTCAACAGGCAGAAATGAGAGACCACACATTAAGAGAGAAAGAGAAACAGCACAAGCTCAGTGTGATAATGGATTTGTAAGGCCAGGTTTGCCTAAGACATCAACCAGAGGGTGGATTTTTTCAAAGGCGGTTCGCTGCTACACCTGATGTAGACGTGCCTTCCCACACTGCAGATGCCAACGATGAAGCGTGAGAAGCCAGATGGAAGGTAAGAAAGCTCCAAAGAAAAACAAATGCAGCTCTTTGCCTCATAAACAAATTCAGAACTAATATGAAGAGAAAATATTATATCTTTAAACTAAAGACCTGGAGCGAGATTGGAAAAATGCAGGCTGGCAAGTCTCACTTTCTTAGAACGGGGGAAATAAAGCAGTAAGCTATAAACAAAAGTGACTGAAAAAACTCCAGGCACAATAGATGATACCTATAAAGACAAATCTCCTTTTCTTTGAGCCAAAGAATAGGAGAAATAATTAACCTTCAAAACCTCCCCAAACTTTTGCAAGTTCCTTATCTACTCTCATAATCAGTCAAAAACCATCAGTACACAGACGTACTGCACAAAACAGCTCCTCACTGTATTAAACAAAAAGCACAAGGGCTCTTTTTACTATTGCCCTCCTGACCCGCCCCCTGCCAGCAAGCACTTGATTCCTCCATTTGGTCTCCTCTAGAGCCCAAGCCCAGATCTCTGTTGCAGGGATTGCAGTTCAATGCTTAGGCTGTGATCTAAAGCAGCATAAAGGCCTTTGCATGGCAGTCTCCTAAAAACAGCTTCACATTATCAACGCAGGCACAGAAAGGGCAACATAAGGAGAAAATGTGAAAAAAATGCTGTGCACAGAGGCAAAAAAACCATGGTGACTGTTCAGTTCAGAAATAAGATACACAAACAGTGGCAGAGCAGATGTTATGAAATAATAAACAGCACAAGCAAGGCTAAAATTAAACTGTGTACGGGCCAAGCCAGAAGCTGGAAGGAAAGATCAGCCTCCTTCTTGCTCCCTTCCAGTAAATTCTCTTACAATTAAGACCATGTCCTGACCCAATTTGCTCTTGGAGATGTAACTATCAGTGCCTCTACCTTACTGTCCAGCCGCTGCAGGTAGGAACAGATATACTCTATGCTGGCTCCAAACGGGTGTACGTGAAGAAACGTTGAAATTATTCCTAGGGAAAGAATAACACAAGCATCATTTTTTATTTCTCAACATCATCTGCAGGATCTTGCCCCAAAGCCACCTCTCCGTCCATGCAGATGCCAGCCTCTGATCCAGAACAAACGGATCCACTGCAGTAAATGATTTATAGGTACTCTCAAATCAGAAGAAGAGGGATGGCTAAGAGGAACTGTGCTGAGTGACAAGTAACCAAAGAAACTGTCTCTTTCCCACAATACAAGAATTTCTGCCACCTCTTTTCATCCTTTCAGAAAACCTGTCCAGGGCCAAAGCTTGGGGCTAAAAAACTGTTCAACTTTAGACCCAGCGTATACAGTTCTGGGGACAGAACACGCTCCAGAACAAACGAGCTAATGGCTGGTCAACAGCTTTCGCTCCTTGACTTACGCTGCTTGTTTTGACACTTTGTGTGAAGTTGGCAGCAGACAGTGTTGAGCTGTTTTTCATCGTTACTAGAAATAACAAATGGGAAAAGAGATAGGAAGGGTGGTATATGGTGACACACTGTAAATCTGAACTACAAAGGATTAGTGCCCTAAGCATCACTTGAAATGTTTCACATTTCACTGAGCCAGGCCCTCCTATCTGCCACCTTTCTCAGTCCTTTCTTCTCCTTCTGGCTACAGCTTCTAAATCCAAGACAGCTTATCCACCTGGGGCCTGGAGCACTCTGTGAGTCATATAATATGATCTTACCAACTAACAGAGCTTCGCGTTCAGATTTCACAGGACTACTGCTCACTGTCTTCTCAGCTGGACATTCCTTTTCCTGGCTGCACGCACAAATCCTGGATGTACTGCTCTCCTAAGGAGAAAGAGAAGAAGAAAAAGATGGTCCAGAATCTACATTTTTTTTCTGCTCTCCTATGAGTCACTGCATTCACTACACCCTATTATTTATTTTGCAAAAGGCCCTCACCAAAGCACAATGGATGTTCGTGTTGCTCTTGGAGCATCTCTGGATACCAAGCTACATGAAAGCCTGACAAGTTCAGCACGATGCCACCGCATGCACTTCACCGTTCCTGTCTCACTGCTGTGCTGTCTGCTCTACAGGGCTCTCTCCACTTCACCAGCTTTATAAAGACAGCTCAGCAGTGATGAATTGAGAGATGTTTATTTTCCAGGAGTCTAGCATGCAGCAATACGATTAATGCAGTGCCCATTGATTGCAAACAGTCTGGGATCTGACTGTCCTTTACTTTAGTATGCGTACAGTAATTAAACAAAATTTTAGCTAACTTACTAACCCCCAAATAAAAGCATGACTACAGCGAATCAAAGACCTGACCCTTGCGATAAAAGCATGATTTATTTTTTCCTAATTCCTAAGCTGTATCCTGAATTCCAGTAGTCTGAGAGCTATTGACATCTATAATTGGAAACAGCCTACGGACACTAATGAAATGGACTGGAGTTGAGCCAATAACAAAGATAGAATGAAATGGCCCTCTGGGCTTGTTTTGCTTCTTATGCCAGTACAATTTTGGATTACACAGTACTGAAACTGTACAGTCCTGGATTAAGTAGAATACAGCTTGCTTGTGTAGGAAGAACAAGGTTCTGCACTTTGAGAAAGAAGAGTTAGCTTTCAAATAGACACACGGACTGCGATTCAGCGAGGAGTGTTTTAATGGAATGGCACTGCCCGCTTTTTTCTTGGCGATTCAACGGTTGCACTTGTACGCCAGCTGAAATAACAGCACAAGTTATCTGTCTCACCAAAGGCCATTTCTATATCATCAGTTTTGCACATACTTGCTATTCTTTGATAGCAATGGATAATTGAATGCTTTGAGCTTGTGCAGTTACATATAGTCTATACATACTGTGCTTATACACTTCACAACAAATCATTTTACCATAAGGTGTCACCACTTCCCTCAGCAAGATGTTTCAACTGAAGTAGCAGAGAAAAAACTTTGACTTACATTGCCTTGACCATCAATTGCATCTCTCTCCTTGTCCTCTTCATCTGCTAGGCTTTGCTATACATGGAGGAAGAAAAGCAAAAGATTATAGATGAAATATATATATACACACACACATATTCTCTCTCTATATATATAATATATATATGATCTATATATAGAGAGAATGTGTATATATATATAAAATTCTAATTGTTTTTGTCAGTTTCCTGACATAACCAACGTTAAATCAAATAAGTATAATACTACTAAAAGAAAGCCTTTAAATTCATTAACGCTGTATGGATGTCAGATCAAAATACGTCTTTAAAATGCAAATCTGAAAACAATGTTTGATAACCAAGACTTTTTCCATCCTTTAAAATGGAGCACGCAGGAAAAAAAAACCCCTACAGTACAGCAGTACTGTCCCACTGTAATAATGAAGCAATCTGCAAGTTCACTATTCATGTAAGGCATGCAATATTTCTCGCTTTCTAAGGACCACTGTTTCTAAGCCAAGGCTGGGTATCCTTCACTGCACTTATGATGAGCTATGAAATTCTAAGATTGCATTTACTACTGAGAATAAAGATGCCCTGAGATTGCACATACCTGCTCCTTAAGGGTTTCTAATAATGTTTCTATTTTTAGTTTGTCTTCCCGCACTTTTTCTAGCTCAGCTTCTCTCTTTTTATATTCATCTTGCACTTTCAAAAGATGCTGGAAGAGAAGAGTTAAACACAGTTCACATCCTGTCTTTCACATTTCACTGTTCAAAGAATACAAATTGAATTACTCTGCCATGAAGACCAGATAGATCACACTCAAAATAATTAAAAGGTTATATATGTAAAAGGAAGATACACTTTCTGCAAACCACCTTGGGATATTATTTGCCTTAGCTTATGATAAACAAACAAACAAACAAATAAAAACAACCACCACCACAATCACACAGTTCTGGTTGGGAAAAAAAATACAGGTCAGTAATTCCATAATTACCAAACCTCTGAAATAAAGCACACAGCATGAAGTAGCACAGACACAAACAAGGGACCTGGCAAAGCTGCCAAAAACTCTTGTGCCATGTTAGGACCCAGCTGTCTTACAATTTAAGAAAATATTCCAAAACAGCTACTGCATGGGAAGACTTGTGCCATAATATGCATGTTTCCACATAGCACAGCAGTGATGACTGTTCCCACATCCCAAGCATCAGCCTAGCGATGCAGGATGCTCCCAGCAAACACCCACGAGCTGTGCACGACTTCGGCTAGCAAAGCTAAGGAAAAAGATTGGGCAGTGAATCAGAAACCTCACCTTAGAGGTGAGGTGAAGAAATTTCTCAAGTTCATCCTAGTGTCCATCAACAAGACCCCAAACCATGGTTGTGTGTGTGACAGCCTGCTCTGGGAGTGAACTTGTACTTTGGAATGGTTACAGTAGGATAAAAGTAAACCTTACCTAGTTGACACCTACAGAAAGAAAAATCTTAAGTCTTGCAAATCTGCCACTTCCTTCCTCCCAGAAAGGAGACAACCTACCTGCTGCATTCCCTGTAAAGCCTGCTGGAGGAGCTTCAGCTGCTGCTCTTTAGTTGTGTCTTCATCTCTGCTTGCTTTGCCCTGCTCTTGCTTTAGCAGTTCTACTTCATTCCTGTAGGCATCCAGCTGCCAGCGCAGACTGTCATTTTCTTCTTTCAGGGCTTCCACTTGTGATACCAGTGCTGAAGAACAAGACAGGTAGGGATGAAAGGTCAGAGGGCTGTGATTCAGATCTCCCTCTGCGCTCTACTGCAAAGAGCAGAGGGCAGACTACTCAGAGGCTCCCAAATCTCAGCTGCAAACCCAAGGCGCTGACATGAACTTCTCCCAACCACTGTTTGTGCCACCTCTTTAGAGCAAAAGCTCCTCCGAGCAAAGACCATTTCTCAGTAGTAAAAGCAGCCAAGAACAAGCAGGTTCCTAAACCATCAAAGCTGATGGACTTCAGGACAACCTTTTACTGCTCTCTTCAGCCAGAAGGGCATCTCCATTAGATCAAATTAGATCAACCTGTATCCACTTCTTTGGTGGTCAGATGGGACTTGAATTTATGAATGGGATTTTATCACATTATTGCTGCAAAGGTAACTTCAGTGGGTTCAAATATCTCAGTTAATTGACATTGTCCCAGCTAAAAATACACTCAGACAACTAAAATTATGCAAGAGGAAATAAAAAAAAAAAAAAAAAAACCTGAGGCCCTTAAATTATAATAAGTAAAGGCTTTACTAGTGCAATGGTCACTAACTCCAATTAGGCAGGTACCAGATAGAGTCCATGCTTTTAAAGATTGATTTTAAAGATACAGCTGATATGCAAGACAGGAGAGAAAAGCTTCACTAAAATAACTGGTTAGGAAGTTTTCCTTGTAATGAATATGTGTGAGGAAGCCAGTGGTGCTGTTGATGCTAGAGATTCACATAGGGAGGGAGATAAAAAAAGCAGCAGTTATATATATAGGTATTGGTTATTAGAGTGACGCTCCATTGGAGAAAAAAAAAAAAAAAAAAAAAGGAACAGGCAGAGGGAGAAAACATATCAGGAATATATCAGGACAGGATAGTTCTTGCTTTAGCACATCTAGCACACAGCACTTGAACCTGTACAATACAGGAGTGCTCAGATCACCACGGAGCCCTGTGCTGCCCTCCTGACAATCACAAGCATCTCATCACACTCAAAAGTCAAAATCAGGAATGGGAAATTAGTGCTCTGATGGAAAAGTAGTAATTTAAAACACAAAACTTCCTCAAAACCTGTTTATCCAACTGAAACATTATATCCTGCTAAATTCAGAGAGGGGCTAGAGGACTGGAAGAACACAACACTGGGCAGTGAAGAGCAAGGAAATAATTTTACCCGATTCTTCCGTTTCTTTCATCTCTGCAGGATCTTCGATTTCCTCATCAGACATTTCCATTTCTTCCTCTCTTCGAATACCCATTAGTTCATCATTATGAATGTTACGAATTTCCTACAGTTCAGAAAGCAGAGGCTTTTTAAACAGATTTCAAGAAGCACATTGGTTGGATAAAGAGATGTTGAAATATAACTCTGCAAACAAAATGCAACTCCATAATACAAGAAAAGTGAAATGAGAGATTTTTTTTTTTTGGCATCAACCATGAAATCAAGGAGTGTGTCTGCCATGAATTCATCTGCCAGTACTGCTGGCATTAATGACTCATCCATGACCTTCTACCATTATCTCTTCCATGATCCTACCACGCTCTCTTGCTCATTACTTCTTCCTACTGATGCTCTCTTCCCAGACACAGAGAACCTGCCTTTAATAAGCATGTGTCTTCCTGGCATTTCTTTCTTCTCTTTTGCTCTCCTGCAGCATTGCTGTGCTAGCTCACTCCTTACTGCTCCATGTCTTCACTGTGCAGCTACATAGCTACTGCAACACACAACCCACCTGAGACCCGGGTCACGCTGGTTAGGAAAGGGAATTGCAAGCGAACACGTAGAGGCCAGAGACTGCCCAGCTGTCTCCAGGCTTGCACCAAACCTGGTAAACACCGATGTGACTCTCTCTTCTGCCCCTGTGCCTGCCACCAATACTGAGCTTGCACTGCTCTGACTCTCCCTCCCGCTGCTGGTGTCTTCTCCACCGTCTCCCATGGCGTTGGTCCACATGAGGTAGAACAGAACAACGGTTTGGCCGCCAAACCACATCAAGTCCTGCTCTTCCCAGTCCTTTCACCTTGTACAAAAGCAGCCAAGCAACCTCCCCTGCACCTCTCAAGATCCCCCATCCATCCTCTACTCAGATGAATTCATGTTGGGCCCAGGGACATTGCTCCACACATCACATCTTGTTTACAAAGCAAAGAACTCTAACTCCCATCTCTCTTCTCTCTGCAGATCAGGACTAGAAGTATTCAGAAAGTGATGAGCAAATATTCTCGCAGATGGGAGAGACCAAAAATATTTACTAAAGGCTACTGCAGGCTGCCAAGTGCCCCCATCCCACATGAAGAACTTCACTTAGGTTATATGACCCAGAAACAACCACAGGAGAAAAGACTGCTAATCACAATCCTGAGCAAGCAGGCCAGGGCTGCTCAGCGTCTGCAGGGGAACCCAGAATGAGAGAGAAGAAAGCATCAAAAATGCTGATTGCTGAAGCAAGAGTTTTCCTAAGCAAGGAAATAAGCCGCAAGTAGCTCCCAACACATGATGTTTCACCAGGTCTCAAGCTGCTGCAGCTCTTTGACAAAGCACACTCAGCTACAGCACATATCTGCACAGCCTGGCAAAACTGCATTCAGTTGTCACTAATCAGAGTGCTACTAATAAACCCTGGCCTAGCCCAACAACTTTCCAACAAAAAGCTATTCCCTGAGGTGCCCTTATGCTTTCATCTGATGCCACGACCACAGAATAGTTAAATTCTGTCAATTCCTGGATCAGTACAATGCATGTTCTGGGTCACCTTCATTTAAGGAGGAAAAAAAAAAAAAAAAAACCCACCACTAATCTGGCAGCAAAGAGCATATTGAGCCAGATAGCAAGTTCTCCTGAAACACACCATTCCACTGGTCTTACAGCCTCTTTATGCTAGAAGAACTTACCTTGGAACAAAAGACAGCCCCAAATGGAGAGAGCGAGCTCCCACCCCAGCCCTGATAAGAAATCTCAGGTAAGCAGAAAGCAAGAATGCTAGGGCTCAAAGTAAAAAAAAAAAAAAAGAAAAAGAAAAAAATCAGGTTCCCCAACAATGGCTTATCAAAACAAAACATGAGCCCCTCAGGAAGGTTTGACTAAGTGGACTTTTGAAAGGAAGACCCAAAAGTACAACCTCACAGGGAGATTCACAGTTGTAAGCTTCCTAGGAAGAAAGAAACATATAGGGCTTTCCAAAGTTGGGTAAGCTCCATGATCTGATTTTTGCCAGAATGCCAGTGGTTGGCTATTAACCAACTTTAATCATAGAATACTTAAGGTTGGAAGAGACCTCTAGAGGCCATCTAGTCCAATCCCCTTGCACAGGCAGGGTCACCTAGAGCATGTGGCACTGGAATGATACCTACTTTTTTCATGTTGTAGCTATGCTGAAGGTGACACTCACCCCACTTTGTGTCTCTCCACAAGCCATTTGTATATCACCACACACATTTGTGTATCATTAGCTTAGCTCAAACTTACTTTGGATGTTAAATCATCTTAAAAGTGAAAGACAGTTCTTGCCTTTTCCAGAACAGACCTGTTTCCTGCACAGAACTCTGTCCTCCCGGAAATCCCTTTCAGATAGTGGAAAGTTGGTTTTAGATGCTCCTTCATTTTTCTCTTCCCAAAGTGAAACAAGTCCAGTTCTCTGGAATACATTTTTCTACTGGACTTCACTGATATCTTTTGGGAGGGGCAAAACTGAACACAGCACTCCCATCCACGCCAAGCAGAGGGGAGAACTGCTTCCCTTGATCTCTGCTCTGACCAGTGCAGCCCAGGATGAGCTTGGCCACCTTTGCTGCACATCAGCTGTGTTCTTCTCCAGGATCTTCATGTAGCCTTTTGCAGACCTGCTACCTGAGTGGCTAGTCTCCAGTCTGTACTGCTGTACAGAACCACTTTGTACCAGGAATTGACATGTATCTTGGCTCATGCTGCCACTCAATGCAAACATGTAAGTGTATACAATACCTCCTCCTCCCTGAAGCATATACTTTGCATATTCCTGTCAGTTTGAATGCCTTCCTGCATGCAAAAATATTTTTTAAACCATCACAACTTAAGTCATATATCAAGAAAGGTGTTTACTTTCAATACTCACTTTCAACTCAATTTCCAGTTCACCCTTCCAGAGGCCATGCATAACCCAGTATAGATGCATTTAAAAACACTTAAAGCCACATGTAAAGCACCTGCCTCTCCTCATCACCCCTATTCTTTACTACTTGCAGGGACCACTCAACTGATAACTTAATTCTTTAACTGAGCTAAGATAGGGTCTTTAACTCTCCCTTCTAGCACAGAGTCATTCAACTGAGGCCACTCAACGTGCCTAAGTTAGGTGCTACAACACTCCCTGCTATCACATCTAAGTTATATTATTCTTTGTGAATCACTTGCAACTTTGTCTCTCAAAATACAGTCTGGATAAATGCTAACACTCTACTTTAAAGAGCCTCTCTCCAAAACAGTCAGTCTATGAATAAGCGGTCATGGTGAACTACGCTATCTTTCATACATTACTTCTAAATAATACACCTTAAATAAAAGTTGCAGCCTCCAAGCATTTTCTGAAGATTTGGGTAGACATTGCAGAAGAGAGATTTGAGAAGCAAAAGCTGGGAATCGTACTGGAAGATTAATGAAAGAAGCTATATTGGTTAAACAGCTAAACTTGCTCTCCATTTGAAATTCTACTGCTGGGCTCTCCTGCCACTGTCTTCACTTAAGGGCAGGAGCCACAAACTATTTCCAAACCTTGCAGTCCTACATGATCTACAAGACACACACATTCTCCCATAGGATGGTCATGTGTAAGAAATATCAAGTGTGATCTAAAACTGGCAGTCACAAAAATGGCAATCTTTGCTTTCCAAGTCAGGAAACCAAGATAAATAATAAACCAAGATCCAAAGCTATTAAACAGAGTAGGATCCCTCATCCAAATCTGACTTCTGTTTACCCATCCACAATAGGAGCGCTTGAGATAACAGAGCCAAAAGTCCAACTCTTTTCAAATCCCTCAGCTAAGATTACAGTTTTACACTTTTAAATTTGTAATCTGAATGCTGGGAGATCACTGGGTTGGACGTCTGGTTAAGGTAACACTGAAATAGGAAAGCATCTTCTTTACTTTATTGTTGATACACGAAAGACAACACCATCTCCACATTGCCAGCAGTGCCCCAGTGAACAAAGAATATCTCCAAACACAGAAGTATCCCCCTACATTAGTGCATTTTTCATAGCAGCTCTTTTTTTTAATACTTCAGGTAAAAAACCTTACAGAGGTCCCACTCTGTAAAAGCCTTTATAGCCACAGAAAATAACTGATTCAAGGCCCACCCTACTTTAATGAGTAGGAAAAATAGTTTCCGGACTTTTCCTTTGTAACTATTCATACCCTTGGCTAACATCACTTCTGCTGTCACTGTGGGCATTAACCTTTTTAGCGACTAAACACATTAGTGACACTTCACAGGAGACACCAAGATCTCTGGGCACCAAGGGCACCCACAGGGCTCTTTTGCTATGACTAGACTTTCACATTCCCCAGAAGCACAGAAATCTCCTCCAGTCTTGCTCAGGGCAGCCAGAAGACATCTAGATGGGCCCGCTACCAGATGCAGCCAGAGGGGACAGAAGGGGCACGTATTCAATTTTGGACTCTACTAACAACCTCTAGCATACCATCACTGTGCCCCAAACAGGCCATCTCCATCTTAGCTTTTTTCTTCCTCTGACAGAGTGCCTGAATCAAACAGTTCTTTACCTGGTATTATCAAATCCTAACTGAGAACCATCTTTGCCTGGTGGTAAACAGCAGTTTGAGTAACATTCCTTCCCTCCATCATCCCCATTCTTGCCTCCACCTTTACATGCTGGATTTCATTTGAAATGTTTCTGCAATTAGGTAAGTACATAAATATGAGGACATCCTCTCTTAAGCTTTCCAGACTGTCCAGGTGCAATTGTTTCAATCCCCTGAGTCTGTTAAAAGTGACAAGAATGGATTTTCTCAGTGATAATGTTCTATTTTTGTTCTCCACATTTCTCATTTTAATAAAAATCTCCCTCACTTTAATATTTAAAATAGCAGAAAGACAGCAAACAGAACTCAATATATTAGTCATATAAACACTAAGAGCAAATTTATTACCTGAAGCACAAGAGAGGAGCGAATAATTCCCATCTTACGCTGTTGAATTAAGATGTTACTATCCACGTGAGAATTGTGCAAAGTTAAAAGCAATATCCTGACATGAAAGTGACTGTGCTGGAGGATCTAACAATAAAAAATTACCAACCTCTGCTTGTTTGCACCACACGCTGATGTTCTTACGCTGCGCTTTCGTGAAATGGTCCCAAGCCTTTTGTTTGGAGGCAGAATGGTACACGGCCACTATCTGCTCGACTGTAGTATCAAATCAGCAGTCAAATCAGGGCAGAATATCATCCAGAGAGGGCGAACAAGAGGAGTAAAGGAGTAAAAGAGTGGAATCAGGCAGGTGGTTTGGCTAACCTTTGTTATAAACACTGTACTGTGCTGAAGCCATGCTCAGGAAAGGGACTCTGGCTGGAAAGAAAAGTGTGGACTTCCACCAGGCCAGTGCCAAATGCTCACAGTAATGACCAACTAGAAAAATTGCATCTACTCTCTAATGGGGAGGAAAAAAAAAAAAAAAAAAAAGCACATATTTGGGATGATAAAGTAAAAAATATTCTGGAAGTTGGCGCTTAGGATGTTCTTCTGTTCAATGGCTCCAGTCCTAAAGAACAGTGCCACAGCTTGAAAATTACAGCAGCGCATCAATGCATACTCAAGAAAAGGGCTGCTGGTATCAGCTAGCAAAACCATTCTTTTCCTTTAGGTGTATTTCTTCTAAAATACTGGTTTCCCTAGGAGATGCACAGAGATTTTCAGGAATATGAAATGCCTCTCCTGGGACTGGAATTCACCCAGCGGCAGAAAGCACACCTAGCTGTTTTATCACCCTTGGGATCTTGTAGTAGGCATAACACTTATGAAATAAAATAGGCTCTCGGCTGCTTAAGACTAATAAAACTAGAAAAGGGCGAGATACTAGGTGTTTTACAGAGATGAGTTACATGCCGTCTATTGCCACTTACTCTGCAGTGCTTAGTGTTTTCCTTCTGGACCATGTGCCCATATATTTCATCATGAACACAGAGAATCAAAAACAAGTATCAACAGGCCAAATAACTGAGTATAAAATTTGAAAATAAACAAACAGATTTATAGATTGAACACGTAAGAGGCAACAAATGACTTGAGAAATTGTTACAAATCAGATGCTGAAACTAATATAGCCATGCCTCTTACTTGACTTCACAGTTAAATAAATTGCTCTGGAATCTGAAAGACCCAGGTTCAAAAGCTTATTCTGTGTATGACTTTCAATGTAACTTAAGTTGTGACTGATGTTGCTCAGAACAGGGCATTGGGAAGACTCTACTGCATCCTACCTTTGACGAATAAATCCTGCATACTTCGCTGAGGCACCAGATTACCAGGAACTTACCTTCATTGTGCACAAAGGTGCAGAGTGTTGAAAAGATGACAGAATTACTAACAGACTATAATTAAAAGAGAAAATAATTAAAAATTCATTCTCTTCTTCCCCTAGATGTGGGCCCTCACTTCAATAAAAATATACCACAGTAAACTTCTGCCAAGTTAATGACACATGCTTATAAATTAGCCAGAGTGGAACAAAAGCTATCGCTTTTGCAGGAACTCTTTTTGTATGGCCTCTCCATGTTCCAAAAATTAAAGCATACTCCCCTGTATCAACAGAAAATCCACATTCAGTGTGGAAATATTACTCACACTGAACTAGAATCCCTGAAAGAGCAAGTTTGAATTTCTCCTTCGCTTCCTCCATCTCTTTCTCATGAGTTGCTTTCTCATTCACCAGTCTGCGAATGTGGCTGTTGGCCGACTGAATCATGGAGTAGAAGTTGTTTGCGGTTCTTCTGTTCACTTCTCCACGCTCTATCCACGTCAGCAAAGTCTGCACAGCTTCCGAGAACTTTGTGTCATCTGCAGCAAGACAGGATATCTTTTGATTGGGGAAGTACAAGGTTACCTGAGCAGCTTCCCCCGACACCACCAAACTGCTTGCTTAGGTTGGCTAATCTTGACTCCTAGGAAGTACTCAGGAAGCTACAAGGACCACATGGCACCGTCGTTTCAGCTTAGCAAGAAGACCACTAAAGAACACAAGCCTCTCTCAGCATCTGTTCAGAAAGGCGACCACATGCTACAAAGCTACTGACCTTTAAGTTTCTCAGCAACGATGCTGCATTCATGGTCAGAGTAATGGACAACGGGAGGTGGGGACGGAGGACGGAACCTCTCCTCCTCCAGCCTGCGGCGGTGGCGTTCCTCTCGCGCCAGCATCCGCTGCTTGCATTCCCACTCGTAGAGATCATCGCGAGCCTGAGCAAAGTCCACGTGCAGGCGCCCAGTATCCTTTTTGTCCGTGCTGGAGCCTAGCCTGATCCGATAACCTGGGGGACATGACAACAATGTTCAAAAAGCAGCTTATACAAGGCTATGCCTTAGGCTCCAACGACACAATGGTGCCGTTCAAAAACTAGGAAACCCCTGAACACAAGAGGGCATTACAAGTCTAACCCAATTCAACAGTATCCAAACAGGACTTGATCCTTCCAATCCTTCAAAACCAACAAAATATGGATAAATTTTCCATTGATTTAACTTCTAAAGAGCATTTCCCCTCACTTATCGTTATAATCTCATTCCTTTGTAGAGAGGACAGGTTTTAACAATAGCAAGCTGTTTTTTTAATGTACCGGATGATTTAATTCAGTAGGATTTCTAGCATGGAAAAAGATATTACTGTATTTTCTTAGAGTGGTAGAGAGCTGGGTAGAGATTTGGGGCTGTTCTATGCAAATGTAAGATTACAACAGACAGGCAGGCAAGGCAGAGTTTGCCAACCACTCTATGAGCCAGGAGGTTTTCCCCATCATGCACAAAGCAAACCTCTTAAAGCCTCACAGACATAGGACAAACTATCCCAATAAGTCCAGGTGTTTGCACTCTGCTTGTCAACAGAGAAGAGATATTGATTAAAGTCAGGTACATCATCCAATGAACAAGCACTGGAATACAGTTGTATAAACATAAAACATAGGACATGTTTATGTCTTTATCTAAGGAAGATAGTAAAGGACCCTGACTGCACCTCATCTCAGTGTTCTGCAAAGATTTGCAATACCCAGGGCAACACGTCACTGTGGTCTTTTCTATTAAGAGCTGTTTTCAGATATTGAAAACAAAAATGCATTAACAGTTGAGAAAGAGGCAATGCTGATGAGATAAATTTCCCAGTGGCAAAAAAAAAAAGCTTATGATTGCAACTGTAAAGAAATTATTACATCTTTACCCTAGAATTTTAAGCTGCCATCTGAAGCAGAGATATACCTACCAGAGAGATAAAGTGCCTTATCCACCATGAACTCCTCAGCAAAGCGAATGTGACAAAAATTCTTTTTACTCTTCCGAATGGCTATAACTTCTCCACATTGTTCAAAAACCTCCATGATGATCTGTTCAGTTCCATTCTCTGGCAGTCCTCCCACAAACACGGTCTTACACCCAGGAGGCCTCTCTCTTGTTGCTGGAGGAGGAAGATCTAAAAACAGCAAGAGAGAAAACAGGTTGGATTTTAGACTCTACTAGCATACCTTCATCTATTCATCTGACCCAGAGACACTTACAGCTTTCTTGCCTTCAAGCTTCTTTCCTTCAAGAATACTCAGCTACGTTTCAATTTACCCATTAGTAATACAGTTGCTTGGGTGCCATACACGGAAGCAGTATCTTTACCAGCTATTTCTAAATGACAGATCTCAGGAGCCTGAAGCCTCACAGGCATTTTCTTTAGTGCAAGAAAGTGCTCACCAAGTCCCTATTGTATAATTCAAGACCTCAAAACCCTCTATTTTGCTATACAAACACAATTTAAAAGACTACTCCTAACAAAGAAAAGTAGAAAATGTTTCTCAATACCAGGAAGTCATGAGACTCAAGTGCCATCTACTGGTACCTGACGAACAAACCTCTTACAGATCCACGGCAAAATAAACTGTTCCCATGGAGGCCACATCCTTTCCATGGGACAGGTAAAGCTGGGCACTAGCACAATTAATTCAGCAGGAGGTTAAGGCATAGATTAAGGACCCAAGTCTAACAGGTCCTTCTGCATCCTTCAAAAACACAGCCTTGTGATACTAGCTTCTCAGATGAGGAGGGGCGCTCATCTTTCAACAGTTATCACATGGGTCGATCCTGTAATCCCTTCTTCCAAAAACTTGCCACCTTTGAAGCCTTAGATTACGCATGCAAGTATCATCACAAGAAGACTAGAGTCCAAATATCTAAGGTCAAGAATATTTTCTTTCCTAGTCCATATCTAACAGCTGAAAACAGTTGTTAGAATGAGAAACATTCAATGGCAAGAACAGTCCTTCCTATTGCTGTCAGCTGCTTGTCAACACCTAATCCACGGTGTCTCACCCGAGTTGCACAGTCCAGGAAACATAACAGCTCTTCTCTACCATATATAATCTATAAATGCATGTAAAAATCTGTATATTTATACACACAGGGAGGGAGAGCTGAAGGAAAAGATTCCTTATGACCTTTGAGCATAAAGAAGAAACAAGACAACACAGAAGCAGGTCCTTACGTGGGTTAGGTGGAAAGAGAGTGCAGCTTTTGCAGTGAATGATCTCCTTCACAGCAGGCATATCTGGAGGGATGGGAGGTGGGACGATCCCCAGGCCTGGCATCATGGGGTTGATCGGAGGGATTCCAGTCATCATGCCAAGAGCAGGATCAAAATCTAAGTGGAGAAGAGTATGAACAAGTCAGTTATTTTGGACTCATAGAAAAAAAAATTCACTCCCCAAGGCTGTACTCATCCCTGTATTAGGAAAAAAATATCTGAACATCTATAGCAAGGGAGCATCAAGATTCAGCTCCTACAACTTTAAAGGTGTCCCCTTGAAACTATTTTTTTTTTTGGGGGGGGGGGGGGAGGGAGACACGGACAGTTATTTCCTTGTTGATCATTCGATGCAAAATAATTTCCTCTATTCAAACAACTTCCTTCACCATTTCATAGCTACTATTATCCCGCATCTAGTGAGAAAATCTTTCCCAATAAATACTCTATCATGGTGGTGGTAAGTGAACAGCATGAAACCACATTCAGTGCAGTATTAAAATAAATAGTACAGACTTAGCTTCTTTCTTAGCTTCTTACATAGCATAGGAGAAGATTAAGAAGCAAATGCAGAAGAGACAATCTTCATTTGTGGAAAAAAAGAAGTTCTCAGGGGTTCTAAAGAGTTAGAAAATCTCATGCCTGAGAGGTACTTCGTGGTGAAAGCTGTGGTAGCCTTCTTTATATAAAACTGGCAGCATCTGCACGGAGTGAAAGATGTAGCACATCAACCTTAAAATGAGTCAATTTTAAGACAACATAATAAAAGTAGATGGTCTGCTTGGCCTGATGGCAAAGTCCTGGCAAAGCATCTCTACAACTACACATTTTACTCCATTTAGAGGGAAAAAATAGGTTAGTACACTTTTAAGCACTTTCAGACATTCTTTACTTAGATCTGAAATTTTAATCCTACATGTCTTTCAGCAAAGACAGCCCAAGGCACCTCAAGCTCCCATTACCTCTCATCTTTTACAGTAACCATATTTAGAGTGTTTATAAACTTAAAAAAAATATTTTGCAGTCAGATCAGAAAAGGTTATTTGGCTGCTAAAACAGTATCAGCGTCTGCACTGTTTGCCAAACGCCTGATGTCAAAGCATCAGTGTTAGTCAGAATGTCCAAAGTCTTCTTTATTCTTATAGCTGGGAATGAGAGACTGGCTTCAAACTTGTGTACTGTACCAGCACGGAACAGATGATTTCTATGACTTTACTCAACAGAAGCCTGCAAATGGAAGACAGACGTGAAAAGAAAATCTCATACAGCAAAGGCAAATGTGAAACAAGGCTTCAGGGAAAGAAGAGTATAGGCTGCATAGAAAATATGCCAAGTTAATTGATGCTGTTAGATAAATATAGTATCAGCTGTACAGCAAGCCACCTGCTCTGTGCTGTAAGAGAAGAACAGGATTGCAGAGCGCTGCCAACACAGACATTCTCTCCCCAGGTGAGTAGTTGATTACTCAGGCATCCTTTGAGAGCTTAGTATTCAATTGGCACCGAAGCAGTGTTTTTTAATCCCCTCAAGATTTTGATGCACCAGGCCACTGCACTGGCAAACCAGGCACAGCACAACTCTGTTACCGTAGAAGCTCCTTCACAGACCCAGAGTAGGCTAGCGCATCCATGCACATATATCTTGTATTGCTAGATGGTTCTTTCTGAAGCAGAATCCTTCAATAACTTCTACCATATCCACTTTACTGCCTTTTTCTTTATCCCTCACATCCTACAGTCTAAGCAGTTCCAAGAGAGTTCAGCTTAGAAAACCAATGATATCAAATAACATATCTATTCTTGGCTCTGCAGATGCCTCTCAGTGCCTACTCTTGCTGGCCCACAGCAGAGTATCTAGCGGCTAACCCACAAAAATACATTTTGGCTGAATAAATACATATTCTCACTTCTTCTGAAATCAGTTTTAAGCCACTGACTTTCAAATAAATCACTTGTAGATCTTAATGCATTTCAAACAGTCAATAAATGCCTAAGGCTTTAAAAAAATAACAAGAACCTTATATAGTTGAGGTAGATCCTTCCTGAAGACATATTTGAAAGGAAGATGAGGGCACAGCCTGGACATATACACCTACCAGGCAGAAGTGGCTGTCCTGTCATTCCCATAGGAGCCATCCCAAGGTTGTTCATTGCAGTGGCCCAGGCAGTTGGGTCTGACATCGGCAAGCCCATCGGAACAGAGTCTAGGCTTAGATTTCTGCTACCATCTGCAAAGAAAGGGGAAAAACCAAGTTAGATCTCAGAGCATCATCTTCTGCAGGGCATATGTCGCCCAGCAAGGTGCTGCTGTATCAGCAACCAAAAACAGATTTGATCCTGACACACAGGAACTTTTTTTCTGTTTTTTTCTCCTAAAAAAAGTGCCATTCCTACTGAGTAGGAGACATTTCACAGAAGCCAGGTCTATGAAAACATTGCTTTCCAAACATACCTAAATGACAATTCCTCCATTACAATAAATGGCTCAAAGAAGCCTTAAAGGAACACTAGTTGAAGGCAAGAAACGTTCCTCACTTCCCTCCAAGAGATTTACAAACTTGGACAAAAATTTAGCAAACGTGAACCATCACATTGGCACTGAATTCAACAGAGGCGACCAACATTGCATTTGAAGGTATTTCTCGCACACTAAAAAGGGAAACGAAGCAAAGAATAATTTCATGTTTCCAACAGCAGTGTCAGATTTACTTGCCAAAGACTAGCAGTTACCTGCCAATCCAAGTAAAACTATGAATGTTATACAAACGTGTGGCTTAATATCTGCACTCAAAACTTCTCTCTCCAATTATGTAGCTGGATCCACCACACTTTTAGCTGATACACACCACCACCAAGATTTTGTCGTTCTTTCTGTCTGTAAGCCTTTGGAATTAGAGGTGGGAGCCCAAACACACACACATCTAACGTCCTTTTCTACTCTTGGCCTCAGAGAAAAGGAAAGAGATAAGTTCACCTTGCCCAAACACCCCCTCTGCCCTGGTGGCAAGTCAGCACCAGCACTGACCTGCCTTCTAGAAACCATCCCATACACAGTTCACTTGGGCCACCTTTGGGAAACAAAAAAACAGCAACAAAACAAACAAAAAACCTTCCCTGTCTAATTCACAAGCTCAGCTTAATATAAGCAAAGCCGAGGTCAAAGCCTTAGCTCTGTATCTCCTTCCCGTTTCTCCCTTTTGCACTGAAAAATAATCAATAAATGACTTCTCGCACTTCATACAGTGGCCAAGCTTTATGCCATTAGCGAAATGTCCACATTACATTCAGACTTAACCTACTTTTAAAATGTCAACTGCACTGTTTGTTCCTTATCTGAAAAATCCCATCAACTGGGGAAAAAACAGGATATTCTTTAAAATTAACTCCAATGTGATGGCAAAACACTCCAAATATGCAACTCAGAAAAAAAGAAAAACACACATTACTCCATAAAAAAAAGGAAGAAAAAGGCAGCTTTCTAGCTTTTGGTGATGTGATATCACTTCAAAACCACAACATGTGTTTTTGTAATACAATCACTACCCTCAGTTCATAAGGATTGTGTTACAATAAAATTAGATGGGTGGTTCAGAATGAGCATGATCTATAGCACATCCCAGCCTCTATGAAGGAAATACAGACTTAATCACAGTATCCTTTCACCAATTAGAAGAATTAACACCACTGTGGACAGGACAGATCACACTGCAACACGGGTTTCACAGGGATGACGTACATGCAGGGTGATCTTTCCATAAGTCCAAGAAACACACTCAAGAGTAACTATTTTGTCCCAACATAAGAACACAGACAAATTTAGATCTTTTTGGACATTTTTTCTCCCCACTTTTGAGCACTGGAACAGGTTGCCCAGAGAGGTTGTGAAGTCTCCATTCTTGGAGATGGTCTGAAACTGTCTGGACACAAACCTTAAGTGGCCCTGTTTGAGCAGGGGAATTGGATTGATCATCTCCAGAGGTCCCTTCAAACCTCAACCCTTCAATGACTGCATAAATTCTCCAATCCTCAGCATTCCCTACCTGTGCACACCATCTCCCTCAGTGATGTTTCAAGCACTCAACTGCTGAGAGTTGCCCACTTTGTCTGAAAAATTGCTGAACTGTCTCAGCTTAAACTAATGTGCTTTGGAAGAACTGGACCATCACTTCAGCTATCAACATTCACCTGCACACAAGAGAGTACACAGGCTACTGTGTCACACAAGATGAGAGAAACAGGGAACCCAGAGGAACACAAATGAGATTACAGAGTTAACAGTTGCCATTAAAGAGAGCGAGAGAGAGAAGAAAAAGCACCAACATGAAAGAGAAAATTCCTAGGAAAAGGCAGCAATGCCCTAACACCAAGGATCATCCCACTGCAAAAGACAAAAGGTGCACTGAACGTAAGAGTGAATAACTCACCTATCTCAAGCATACCTGTCCCTGTCCAACAGATAAGATGGCTGTAGGATATTCAAGATGTGCAAGCTCCTGTGCTCACATCTCTGCAGTCAGTAAAAGATGCCCCAATGAAAATAAGATTAAGATTCCAGGATGACAGGCAGGGCAGATGATGGTTGTGTTGACACAACCCATAAGTCTGCAAGGAAGACTGCCAGCATGGTTTCAGGTCCATGCTGTTATAGCTGCATGGCTCAGCGCAAGGAATTTGGGTCATCATCTCAGACAGATTTTGATCTGATTTTTGTTTCACCAGATTTTGATGCTTAAAAACAGAGCCACACCGAGACAATTCAAAGCAAGAGAAACAAGCTGCCTGCTACATGCGTGCCGAGCGCATGCAAGCAGCGCTTCAAACATTTATGGACCTCCAGGTATATAAATGAATTGCATGTTACAATGAAAAGAACAAAAGGGACTCCTGTCCTAGTGTAAACAGTCATGGGTGCCAACTTCAGGGCAAGTGATGCTTCAAGTGACTACACTACCACACAATCTGTACGTCCAAGAAGATTGAAGGTGCTCTCAGACTAAAATACCTGTGATGGCACAGAAGTGGAAGACACCTCGTCCTTCCCAGACAGAAAGAGGAGGCTACCTTCAGAGTTTCTTTCCTGCCACCAAGGGAAAGCAGAAACAACCAGAAATATCTGGCTGGATATCATTTAGTATATAACATAACATCTCCATGACAAGAAAAGATACCATTTTTTCCCCAGTCACATTGATAAGACTGCAGTTTTCAAACCTAATACAAACCTGCAAATACAGGATTCAGTCTGCTTTTTTTCTCCCCATCACTCAGAAAAACATATGGAAACTTTCTTAGATAGCAACTCCTGTCAAGACTCCTAGTTCCGTTATCATTATAATATCGAAAGTTATTATCATCTATTTATTACATTGTCTTAAACTAATCTCCAGTTACTTAGGCTGCGCTGCCTTGTCATCATCACCTTTCAGTATGGACATGCTTTTAATATTGAGGTATCATCCAATTACAGGAAAGGACAAATCTCCTGGGATAAGTGCAATGTTTTGCAAAAAAAATATGGCAGGCAAAGTTGCTTTCCTTTTCTGAAAGAACAGCAACAGGCACTCATCTGAGGTCATGCAAGCCTGGAACCAAGCACACTGTAAACAGAAGTTAGCACCTGCAGAAGAGAAAGATCTGCCCTTGGGGATGTGCCTGACCAGAAATTTATTCATCTATTCATAGAGCACATTCTGCTTTAATGAAACCAGCACAGCAGCTGGTTTCAGTCTATGCCTGAAGTTCTCTTCTCTATTGCTAGCCACCGAGTTCCTGCATGGTTTACCTGGAGGAATGTTTGCTCTCTTTCTCTTCTTGCTTGGGTCACCTCCATTCTCAGCTGGGCTTTCTGACACCCGAGGGCCAGTTGCATTACTGAACTGCAGAGGTTTGTTGTTATTGGCAGGATCAAAAGGCAGAGGATTTAAGCCTGAAAGAGAGAAACACATTCAGAAACTTTCTCTGAATCAGTCTGTGATGCTTCAGGATCACAGTAATAAAAATAAATAAAAATTTAAAACGTCCAATATCAATACAATAAGCCCTTCAGGTCGCTGGGAGTTTAACTCCTGCTTATTTTCCCCAGCAACATCTGATCTTAATATCACATTGACATAAGTTTAAACCACTACTCACAAAAATTACAGAATCACAGAACAGTTGAGGTTGCAAGGGATGTTTAGAGATCCTCAAGTCCAAACACCCTGCACAGTGTTAACCTAGACCACATTGCCCAGGATCCTTTCTGGAGGGCTTCTGAACATCTCCCAAGGACAGAGACTCCACAACATCTCTGGACAATCAGTTGTAGGGTTCAGCCAGCCTCACAGCAAAAAAACATTTCCTCATGTTCAGAATGAAATTCCTGTGTTTCGGTCTGTGTCCACTGCCTCTCATTCTGTCACTGAAGGGGTCCACTGAAAAGAGTCTGATCTCCTTCTCTTGACACTCTCCCTTCATACGTTAGATGCATCCCCTCCCTTCAGTCTTCTCCAGTCTGAACAGGTTCAGCTTTTTCAGTCCTTCCTCATAGTGGAGAAATTCCAAGCCCTCAGTCATCTCAGCAGTCCTTCACTGGACTTGCTCCAGGAGCTCCATGTCCCTATTGTACTGGGGAACCCAGAACTGGACCCAGCCCTCCAGACACAGCTTCACCAGGGCTGAACAGCTGGGAGGGATCTCCTCCCTTGACTGTTGCCGATATTTTTCCACAGGGCAGCCCAGGATACTGTTGGCCTTAGCCACAAGGGCACATTGCTGGCTCATGGTCACCCTGTTGTTCACCAAAACCCCCAGGTCCTTCTCTGCAGAGCTACTTTCCATCAGGAAAGCCATCAGTCTGTCATGCATGTCACTATTCCTTTCTAGATGCAGGACTTTGAGCTTTCCTTTATTGAACTTCAACGTTCCTCTCTGTCCATCTCTCCAGCCTGTCCAGGTGGCTCTAGATGGCAGTCCAGCTCTCTGGGGTAACAACAACTCCCCCCAGTTGCAAATCATCTGCAAATGGGCTGAGGGGGCACTCTGTCCCCTTCCTCCATGTCATTAACAAAGAACAGGACTGGAAAGCTGGAGGCAGCATCATGATTTCTCTTCTAGAGGACTCCACTTTCAAGAACTTTTTAATAAATAAGGTGGTTGCAAACAGCTGTAAATAGAGAGGACACGGGAAGCCAGAAAGGAGCTGTTCTCTTAGCTACTGAAAGGCGAGAACGCAGGAGGAAGCCAAACAAATAAGTGCTACTCAGCTGGCAACAACAATAGTCATGCCCGACCATGTGAGATGCTTACGATGCTGCTTCTTAAATACCCCAAAGTCAAAATAGCACTGAGGTCAGGAGGGCTCGGGAAAACAAATCGTGAGTGCAGTAGGTTAAAAATAGAGGCTGTGTATGGTAAAGAAATAGCGAGAACGGAAAAGCAGCGACTATATGGTTTACCTCTATCACCAAGCTGATCTGAGAGGTGCCGGTAAACTCTTTCACGTGCGAGGAAGCACGCAATGCAAACGGTACGGCGGCTGGATGCTGCCAGGATCTGGTCGGACATGCGCAGCCTCTGTGGTCTGGCTGTAGAAGACATCCTCGCACACAAGCACTCAGCATTAGCCAAGAGCTGAACGTTAATGTATGCCACTTAGGGGAGTACTTTTGAAAACACAAATGAGCAAAGGTAGCTATTTGCTCCAATGACTTCCTTTTAAGTTGAGATAGGGTGTTTGCTTATGCTCTGAGGTACAGGAGAAGCACTTCCACGCTCCATGTGCGCACTCCACGCTGATGGCTTCATTGGCAAGACAATAGCCTCCAGCACAACAATAATAGGCAGAAATAATGGAAAATTGCTCAAGTCCTTCGCAAAATTTTAAGTCTTCATTAACATCCTTTGGAAAAAGAGGCCATTTAGCTTTAGGCCAGAGCTCTATGGTGTACCATGGGAGTTTCCACACCTACACAGCAACACCACAGACAGTTAATCCATGCATCAAGCCATAAGCAACAGCCTGAATCAGTCTTAACAGCTAATGCAAGACCAGAGAGGAGGTAGCCCTGCTGCCAGCTGCCCCAAGCACCCCTTCCACCCACACCAGCCCCGGGGCTTGCAAGAACCTCCCATGAGCAGATTCAACTCACTATCCTGGCAGAAGAGAACATTCCTGTTAGGAAGTAGATAGCTTTTGGGTTAGGGCTGGAGCCTTCTCTGAGCCACTTAGATAATTTTCTGCTATGATTATTATATCTCAAACAGACCTACAAATACTTCTAAGCACTTTGCATAAGCTCCCATAACCCTGGCCATACAGCACCTCCCCATGGAAAAACCAAGTCTATCCAGGCCTCCAGTTCTTTACTTGGACATACTTATATCAAAGCAGTCACATAAGTTCTAATATTATGTCACTCAAGTCAAAGCAAATCTTCCTTGCAAGAGAAGGTCTTTTGCAGAGTTAAAATAACTTCAGGCTTAAAAGCAGTACTGCCAACATTCCTATTGATATTATTTTGAAAATTTAGGCTATTCCAAACAAATTCACTGCTACTTTAAGTAAATATATAAATAAGTTTTCTTGGAATTAAAAAGGTAAACCAACACAAAATACTGAAGTAGACAGACTTAGTGTTAATTTACATGGTACAAAGAAAATACAAAAGGGTTGTCAGTAACAAAAGTATATAAAACCCTTAAAAAGTGGCCACAAGTTAAACACCTATCTAGATGTCGTGTTGTCAAGGGATGAAGCCCCCATGCCAGGGACTTAGTGTGCTGCTATACTCTGTACTCTAGGCAAGACAAAGGTGACAGAAGTCCTGCTGAAAACCACACAGAGCAGGATCAAGTCAAAACATGACAAGGAATATTTAACTGTTGTGACATTGTCAGAAGAAATAAAAAGGTGACTTGAAAAAGCAACTACTTTTTAGAGCTACATCTAAATCTTGAAGAGGCAGATATTACAAGAATAATGTAAAAGCAAAAGCAAGTTTCTTACTCAGAAGCCAGAGAGCAGGATTCAGGTAACTATTGTGTCTATGGGCCTGCAGGAGAAGATCAGGCCATACTAGTCTCTCTTTACAACCAAACACCAAGCTATCTGCACAGTCCCAGCTTAGAGTCCAAGCCTTCTCTAGTCAAGGAACATCTAAATCAAGCCACATTTGGTCAAGGGAACTATGCCATAGGTAGCAATAACAACTCACTGCTGGGCAAGTTGTTCTCTCTACAGTACATCTAAGCCCTCATGTTGCCTAAAAACATATAGAACAAATAATATTATAAACAACATTTTTGTTACTGATCTTTGTCTCTACAGTAATTTCAATGTACAACAGCCTGGCTCATTAATATGACACTCCTTTTTTGGGTCCAAACACTGATTTTAAGTAAACCACGTACAAAAGTGTCAGGTGTTCACCAAAGATCACAGCAAAACACTCTACAGCTTAAGCACAATGACACGGCATCCCACAAACACTCAGGACGACAAACAAGAGACACTGTTCACATATAATCACCTTCTAGTTTTCCCAGCTTTGCAAACAGAAGGTTTCAGATTGGTTACTAGAATGAAGCACCCTCCTTCCTGATAAAGAAAAGCAGTAGCTAGAACCAGAAACCAAAGTACAACAAATAAACAGAGCAAGAGAAAAGGAGGTGCCTAAGATAGCAAGGAGAAGTTTTGCCAGTGGGCTGGAAACATCCCTGGGCATTGAAAGCTTTCAGGAACATAGTCACAAGGTGCAGTACCCACTTATTCCAGGCAAAACATGACATAAAACCCCTCACAAATTATCTAAACCCATCTTAGAGAGTAGACTACTCCTCTCTGAAGGGTAGATGGAGAAGTCATATTAAGTCATATGAACAAATTATAGTTCAGGAGTTGCTTCGAAGCTAGGTGAAGTCCAGTGACATGAACAACCATCTAAAGGACAAGAACACATCCAGCTCAGCACAACTTCACCAAATCCATTTTTGACCACCAAGAGCTGACCATCCATGCGAAGAGCTGTGAGAGACACAGGCAGAACACAGCAAATGCACAAAAAAGATAAATAACTAGACCCTGCAATCCTGGCAAAACAAGCCACAGGCTTACTCCAGCCACTTCACAGATATTCCACTTAAAGAAAATAATTATTTATGGACACTCCATTAAGCATAATCTGATACGTTCTCTAACAGATGCAACATTTGATCCCCAGACGTGAATGTAGCAGCATTTTTGTGCTGGTATAAATTCATGGTGTCAGATTAATGGTCAGCTGTGAACACAGTGCATGCATGGCACCAGGTCTGGGAAGCCAGACCTAGATTCATCGTGTGATCAAGTCACAGTTTAAGCTCTGTTGCTGCAATTTTATTCTGTTTTCTAAACAAAGCCATATAAAATCAGAGATAAAATCCTTATTTGGCTCCTGCTGGGGGGCTTTGGGAATTTGTTTGGTTTGGATTTGCTGTTTTTCTTCCAACTCAAACCACGTAACTGTCATGTCCTACAGAATAATCCCAAAATAGCTACATCACATAAAGATGGAAATGGGAAAAAAAGAATTATTACAGCGCTCACAGGTTTCCAGAATAAGGTTCACTTTCCTACAGCCTTTTCCCCAATCATTACATTGGAGACAAATGATGTACTTTCCATGATAATGTTGAGGTGGCCAATATCCCTCCCAGTGCTCACAGGAAGGAAAGGTTTAAGGAGTAAAAATGCTATTACTTCAGTACAAGGTTGCAAACACACCAGGTGAAGACAGAAGGAATGTTAGCACCCTGACTGTATAAATTATTTCCAATTCATTGCGTTTTTCTTCTAAATCTCTCATTTCCCAACACAGGAATGGCTTTAGAGCTACCCTTCTCATTGCACATACTGTTTTATTATGTCTATAGACATCTTCAAAAAGGTAAAAACTTGGTTTGCTTGGTTTTAAAGCTCATCTTTTACATCTATAATTTAGCAACTAAATGCAAAGTACATGCTGTGTCTGCTCTGGAAGTAAAGCATGCTATCTTACTTCAGTAGATTCAGACTAGATTTCCATAAGTTAGCCAGATGAATCAACCAATACAGCTATTCAGACTGTTCACAGCATAAGTACTTTTCCTTTGCTCTAATCTAAACAAAGCATCCTTGGCTATTTGGAGGTGGTCGACTTGGGAAGGAAGGATGTAAGCTCTCTGAAGAGTCAACTTGGAAAAGCAGAAATAAGTAAAGCCAATAAACTGTAATGAAGTGCAATGCAGAAGCCAAAAGAAAATAGGGCTTTTGATGAACATTCGACTACTGTCAGCCATTCGAGAGAGCCACATAGGCACTAGTTTTAATC
Organism: Eudromia elegans; assembly: GCA_003342815.1. Taxonomy (NCBI): domain Eukaryota; kingdom Metazoa; phylum Chordata; class Aves; order Tinamiformes; family Tinamidae; genus Eudromia; species Eudromia elegans. The sequence goes on from PTEX01000032.1 coordinate 2,406,044, forward strand.
AGTCTCTCCAAGGATTTTAAGGATAACCTTCTTCTATCATAAATTGTCACAATTGCAGGGAGAGAACCCATTAACTGGGCTAGAAGATGCCTTAATTTCCTTAAAAAAAAGAACCAAAACAAAAGTGATATTAAAGATAAGTAAGAAATAATTATCAATAAGGTTTCCCATTCCTGGGAACGGCATTTTTCTGTGGATCTTTACATCTGGCAGTAGATGACAAGTTGCACTTATTTGCATTTTAAAGCATATGGCAGTCACCTGCCAGTACTTAATAGCACAAATACTGCACAGATTTGCGTAGCACTTCAGGCAGACAACGATTTGGGTCAGGGCTGATGCTATATATGGCTGTAGCTTTCACAGCACAGGTTTAGAAAGGGCCTGAACAGAGACAGAAAAGATCTGAATGTTCCAGGCATAAATCAAGGCAAGTATCTATCCTTACCCTGGACCCTGTGCCAGGGTGTTGACAGTACTTGATTTTCCAACTACAAGCTCCCACAGACATAACTTCATCATTTAGTTTTAATCTGCACTAAAAATCTGGGGAGGGGGGGGGGGGGAAAAATCTTATTTTTAATCGAAAAGCATTGTTTTTACAGATAATTCATATTACCACAAGCTGAACATGCTGGCAACATTTCTATGTGGAAGGTGAATTTGTGCAGCTTATTGTACATGGATTCTTCTGGCAGGACCACCGAAAACAGTGCCTCAACAGAGTTTACACTATGCGATTTTTGCAAGAGAAACTTTCTTGATAGGTTTACAAACATTCAACTAAGTGACAGCACAAGCTCTGTCCACAGGTATGTGCTTTAGCTTGCACTGTACAGTAATTCTGTACTGCTGTCATTTGGACTCTCCAGTGTTTCCTGATGTCCATCTAGTTAATAAAAAACAAACGCAGAGGTACACAGATTCATGCCTCCAAAACTCAAAGAAACTAAAAATAAAATAAAATGCAAACCATATCCTACCTTCTAAAAGCACTTTTTTAATCTCACATTTCAATAGTGTTTGTTTATATCTTACAAGACCGACCAAGCTTCTATTTCACTCTAAACAGGGAGAACTTAACTGAGCTTGCACAGGTTTTATTACAAATACAGTTTCACCTTTTGCCAACATTGGCAAATATCTGAAATAAGGATTGTTCAACCTGAATAGGACTCCCATTTTTGCATGTTTAGGAAAGCAAGATAGAAAAACTGGATACCAAACTGCCGTCTACTTGTTTCAAGGTCTAAAGGAACACACTTCAGAAGAAACTGAACTACCTAAGAGACTTCAAATTGCAACAATCACACAGAAGAAAGGACAATGACATGGAAAGAAGAAAAACAACAAAGCTCTTAAGTCGCATTTTGATGAGAAATATTTGCTTTCCGAGTTGACCTCCCAAGTCAGAAATCACAGTAAACACTGTGCATTCTTTTCTACTCTCAGCTTAAATATCACGGTCAGAGCTTTATAATCTCCAGTTTAGCAGATAAGCACTTTGCATAGATTTCCAGGCACGCTGAAGTGGTAGTCATGCTTTCACAGCTACCTTGTCAATCCTATATAATCTCATATTTCAACAATGCTCACCTTGAAAACATCAGGGACAAACACACTTTCAAGAAAGCTGAACAATACACACACTTTACCTGCATACTGCAACAGAAACATGGCAAGATGCTGATAATATTTAAGTATTTCAGCCAGTTTTCCTGCTGCTCCTAGATTTATTTTTTTAACAGTCCAAGTCCCACGCAAGGCTTCTGTTTGAGCTCAGCTCCCTGCAAGCTGCTGAGCTCCAGCGCTGAGCACAAAAGGAAAGCAGATCCCGAGGACAGTAAAACTAGCACCTTGCTTCCCCAGAGGTGGGCAGGGAAAGCCCAGGCATCAAGAGTGCACTCAGGTTGACTTGAGTCTGCAAGGCACTACTGCTGCATGTGTCACCATCAGTCTCCAGTGACTGACACTTACGGGCTGATTCTTGAACAGTGGGGAAGGAGGAAAACGAGCAGGTGGAGGAGTGATTAGCAGTATGTATATCTGAATTTACAGGGGATTTCATACATCAGTGCTTTAAGCACTGGCATGCAGTTAAATAAGCCTATCTGCATGCCTGAGATTAGCTGCCTTTGCACAGAATGATCAAGTTTCGGTAATCCTTAAAGATAAGCAGTACACAGGTCACTTTCCTTCATTCTGCAAGCTCACCCTCAAAAGAAACATTAACTTCAGACAAGCCAATTACTCTACAAGGGCACTATAAGAAAAATGAAGGGTCATGTATGCCGAATCTGATCACATGACATGTGGCCATATTGAAATAACACTAAGGCAATATTGTCATGTTTCCAATAAACAGGGTCTACCTGCCAACCACAGCCAACTCAGTGGCAAAAGCACAGAGATCTGAGCAAGTCACGTGAGTTGTGTTGAAACAAAGATCTCGAGGCATGTTGATCTTGTGTTGTACAAAGAACACCCCCATTTCCACATACACACACAAAAAAAAAAAAAAGAGAGAAAGAGAGAAAAAACAAAAATTATTTACCAGGGTGCATTTACATGTTTATAGATACAAAAACAGGCAACAGTCTTTGCCTCCCTGAGGTGTACCAGCCTTCATAAGGCCTGTATGCCCTGCTCACCAAGCCAGCTCCCTACATCTTCCTCAGCACAGAGTATCCCTCAGATACTCAAATCACACAACCAAATCACCTTCCCCTTCAACACAACATCCCAAAATTGCTCAACATTGATCCATGGATTTAGCGAACATTACCCTGCTGGACTCTGGACGCTAAGGTGCACAGCAGCAAGCCTCAGTGCTCACAAAGGATTTTGCTTAATCATGGGCAGTTTCTAATTCAAACACTGAGATCCCTCTGGGTAAAGGCAGAGATAAAAGGGCTCTCACCAGAGGTCATGCTTTCTCTAGTACTCACATTGTGCATTCAGGTATGCTCAAAAGCTCAGTTTTTGAGGACAAGACCAGAAGCGCTCACCAAAAAAGGGCCTTTCAGAGGAGCAGATACAGCCCTTGGGCTACGGATGGCCTCACAACAACGATGAGCACCACAACGGCAAGGCCTTGGCTGCCAGAAGAGCAGCTAGATGTTGTGGGGAAGCACCACTTTGGGCCGGCCACACTGGCATTGCAGGAATGTCAGCAGAAAAGTTGGGGATTAGGACAGAAATCTCACACCATCTTTGGAAGGTTACAGGATGTCTCTTTAGCAACACCTTATGTTTGCAATTACTTGGAGCTTCACCCCTCCGAGAGCTAAAGTCACTGACACCAAGACCATGACCTTAAACTAAGAAACCCGACCTTATAGTGGCTCAGACAGAGCTTTCAACAGCTTAGCACAGGGACTTTTTAATTGGAAGTTGCTAAACCCTCAAGTATAACATTAAGAAACAGAAAAATACCACTAGTCACCTCCAGAGAGGGAAGGATAGGAAAGGCTGAAGCAATAGAAGACCAATGTTTGCAAGGCAAACATCAACCTCAGAGCACAGCAAGGGAGTAGCGCATCTTATCTGTAAAAACAACACACTTAGGCAATGCTCATCAGAATCAAAAAACACCACGTCCAGTTCCTGGAGCTGTGCAATGAAACGCTGGGGAGCTGGAAAGCAGCAGAATGTGCAGGTCTATTGCAGCCAGGATGTTTGCCGGGATTTGGGCTGCTAGAGGACACCCCTTCCCCTTTTGTCTGGATTGGGGATCCTACTGGGGGTAGGGATGTGCTCACATCAACAGCACTTGCTATGCAAAGGGGTTACCTTAAAAGCACGGGCTAGGCGCATGCACACACAAGCCGCGGTTCGTGGCTAGGCCCCACTTAGTTTGCCTGCTCTCTGGAAGAGCCAGGAACACAACTGGGTAGAGCCAGAGGCTGCTGGGATTGCTGGGAACGTAACCGGGAAGAGCCAGAAGCTGCCAGTGCCCATTCCCCGGAGGTGCCTCTTGGGGAGCCAGGCTCGTGCAGGGGCAGCTGGGCAAGCAGTTTCCTCACCTCGTCAATACCCTCCTGGAGGCCCCATCCGTGAAACCTGCACCCTCCCTCTCCCGCCCACGTTTTGAGCTCAACTCCCTGCGGAGGGAGAAGGTGTATGGAAGCCTGGAAAAAAAGAAAAAAAATCACCGCCCAAAAAAGCTCTCCCGCCCCAACAAAACCACCTCGGAGGCGGCTCGAGAAGCCGCCGGCAGCCGCAGCGCAGCCCAGGCCCCGCCGCGGCCTGCTGCAAGCGCGCGGAGGCGCCGCGGCCTGGAGCCCCGCCAGGCCCCTTCCCGCCCTCCGCGGCACCGGGGC
>PTEX01000032.1:2410711-2436886 GCA_003342815.1 Eudromia elegans
TGCCCTCCGCTGCCCCCTGCAGCCCCGTCCCTGGCGCGGCGGCCTCGGCGGGGAGAGCGGGCTGCCCACGGGGAGCCGAGCAGACCACGGCGGGAGGGCGGTCCACGGGAGCCGGGGACCCCAGCGTCCCCACGATCACCGAGCCGAGCTGGCAGGAACGTGATTTATTGAGCTGATGCGGCAGCAGAGGTTCCCCGCCATCATCCCCCTTCCCATGGCTTCCAGCAGGAATATTCCTTCCTGCCCCTTCCCCTGCCATCCCTCGGTGCTCCGAAGCTCTTGGGTGCCAGGGTGATGCTACGCACTGGGTACCCCGCGTCCCTGCACGGCCACCGTGTTGCAGCGGTGGCAGGATGCACTCGGAGTCAGGAGAGGTGAAGGTCTCACACTGCAGGCAGGGATGGCTGCTGCCCGGGGCCGTCCCAGCAGGATCCCGAGGAAGCTCTCAGAATCCCACGCTCCGACTCCCGCCATGTGCAAGCACCAGCTCCTGCCGTGTACAGAGAGGGGAGGCAGCAGCGTGGGGTGCTCGGTGAGGTCCTTCACCGCAGCACGGACCAAGAGCGTATTCCCCTTTTCCTGCTCCCTGCTGTGATGGGCAAGGGCTGAGTTGTCACCACACTGTGCCGCACTACGGAGGCCTTATCTCAGGCTTGTCACCATGAGGTTGAGTCAGGAACAAGACTTGCCACGTAGCCTCTGGTCTCAGGTCTCTCCCAGGCAACGTAGCAAGTGCCGCGAGGCGCCTTGTTCTTGCAGGGCGTTTCCTGCTTGCTGCTTTTCCTCCGATGAGGAAGGTCAGGACCAGGGCAGGTTCTGGCTGCAGACTACGTACGTCCCAGAGCCTTCATGTCTACCAACAGGGCAAACGAGAGAGGTGGGAGACTGCCGTTTTGGGCATGGCACCCTCATTATCAGATTAGAGCAAGATAGTCTTATCTAAGACACCTCTTATAAGGGAACTTCTCTTGCCTTCACACGAATTAAATGGGCATCATCTCATCACAATCAATTGAAAGTCACGACACCCTTTGGCAGGGTCAGCGGCCTGAACATCATCACCACAGCGGGGTGGGACGTGTGCTAAGCGCTGTGCACTCCCGTCCGATGTGTCGGTGCGCAGGGTCCCTCGCAGGCCCGCGCTCCATCCCTGCAGCCACAGGGGGACACGGCAGCAGTTCCGCGCCAGGCTGAGGCAGCCCTTCCCCTTGTCCTCGTGGTTCAGCTCTGCTCGCAGGCACTTCACCCATTAACTCGCTTTACGACCCAAGCCAAACAGCAACAGCTCAGCCTGCGCCGTCCCGCAGCTCTCCCGGGTGTGCGGCACGCTGCAGGACTCACGGTTTGCTTCTGGGAAGGCTCGTGGTTCAGGGCAGGTTTAGAGGGGGTCCCTGACGGCCTGGCTGCTGCATCCGGCAAAGGGGATGAAGACGACGGAGTGGATGATGCCAGAGGAAAGGCAGGCAGGAGAGCCAAGGAGGCAGCCACCTCTGGTTGGGAAGATGCACAGGGACCTTCAAGGGATCACTTGGAGCCAAGTACCGAGGGTTTGGTCTCAGCAGATGCCACGGTCAGTGTGTGCTCCAGGCGCCTGCAATTTGGGGTGCCCTGGAGCTGGGGCCAAGCGGTCATTCTGGGGCCACACGGGGGTTTCAGGCAAGGTTGAGTTTCATCCTGCCAATGTCTTGGAATGAGTGCCCTAAGTCTGGCCCATCCTGTCTGAGAGCCCCTCCCCATCTGGGCTTTGCAGCTGTGATGGAGGAGACGGGCAGGACTCCTTACCGTGCGAGTCCTGGAGCTGCAAGCAGGACACGGTGGGGAGCGGCTTGGTGCCTCTGCTGTGGAAACCAGGGCCTTTCCCCAGGTGAAGGAGCACTCTCCTCTTCACGCTGGCAGCCAGCTGGACAAACTGCATCCGCACGTCCTTCTGCCAGTAGGAGTAGAGCAGGGGGTTCAGGAGGGAGTTGCACAGCCCCAGCAGCCACAGGTAGTTCTCAATGACTTTGTAGGGGAAGCACTTGGGGCACACGGTCTGCACGATGCTGGCGATAAAGAAGGGCAGCCAGGACAGCGCGAAGCAGCCGGTGAGCACGCCCACGGTGCGCATGGCCTTCATGTCGCTGGCAGCGCGTGTCGGGCGATAGCGACCCGCCAGCCCCGCATGCTCCACCTCCCGGATGTGCTGCACGTGCGTGGCTGCAATTTTCAGCATGTCGCAGTAGAGGTATATGAAAAGAAAGAGCGCTGGGAAGAAGCCGACGCAGAAGATGATGAACAAGTAGCCTGGCTGGAAGACTCCAAAGAAGGAGCACTTGTCCCTGGGACAGGCGTGCTGAAAGTGCGGGGCAGCCACTGGGAGGAAACCAATGATGGCAGAGAGCAGCCAGAGTCCCACCAAGCGCATCCCGACCCGCAGACCCGTCATCACCTGGAAGTAGTGGAAAGGCTTCTTGATTGCCAAGTGTCTGTCGCAGGCTATTAGCGTCAGGGAAAGGATGGAGGCAGCAGAGGAGAAGGTCACAAAAGCCATTCTCAGGACGCAGAAAGTCTGGGAGGGATGAAAGGGCTGGGAAAGTTCGTCTACGGCCAGACCAATGACCGTGAAGCCAACCATAGCATCGGAGAAGGCCAGGTTGAGTACAAAGTAAAGCCCATTGCATCTGCCCTTCTGGATAAGGCGAAAGAGGGCGACGGCCACCAGCGCATTGGCAGAGATGATGAGAGAGGCCAGCAGAGCAAGGATGAGTCCGAAGGCTGAAATGGCCATGGCTGCCCCTGATAGGGCCCAGCCTGTGGAATGCGCGCCCCTGGCGAGGTTCTAAGGCATCCCTCCCATCCAGGGTCTTCCAGCTGGGAAGCTGCCGGGTGACAGCTCAGCTCCCGAGTGACAAGCAGCAGCAAACACGGCCCTTGGCTCTCCGGGCGTCTCCGCTCTGCAGCTGCCTGCCGGAAGGCACCGAGGCTCTCCCAGCGCCTGCCGTGCCCACAGAGGTCCCTCCCCTCCAGCCACGTTTCCAGACAACCCTGGAGCAGGGTGGCGAGCCGTGAGCACCTGGACAGGAAGCTGCACAAGGCCGTGCCGAGGCTGCTCCCCCATCACACCTCCCGCTCACACTCCCCCCGGCTCCCCACCCTGACGGCCCCTGCATAGGCTGCCCCAGCAGATCCCACTGCAGGACCTCCACCACAAGCTTCTGTGGCATCACCTTCACTCTCGAGACGGGCTCAAAGCCTCACATGGGCATTGGGATCATGCCCTGCTCCCTGCTTGTCCAGGGTGTTGCTGCATTGGCCCGAGGGGAGCTGGGCATCCCCAGCCAAGTACTGCAGACTCAGGCGGGATTAATATCCTGCTTTTGACCCAGGTCTTCCCCTATCAAGAAAGGAGGGACAAGCAAATAGGGAACCAAGTGGACAGCCCCACCAGGATGTGTGAGTGGCTCATAGGGCTCTGCAGGGTCACTGCCAGACCCTGCGTGCTCTTCTCCTGTGCCCTTCTTCTCTGTAGGGACAAAGAAAACCACCCCGAGCCCTTGAAATAAGAGTGCCACAGGCCATCACTGCTGCCTCATGAGCTGGAAAGATCAGAGCTGCCAGGAAACGGGGAAGGTTCAGGCCTCGCTCTGTCAAACAGTAACCTGCAAAGAGCAGGCTGCCAGGGAGAGGTGGAGAGCGAGGCCGAGCGCGGGATGTGGCGCAGGGCATGGATGAGGGGAACAACGGGTGGAGGACAGCACATGGCCAAAAGCAAGAGTGCAGAGACTGCGGCGGGGAGCGAAGCCGCAGCAGAAACACCAGGTGTGGCCACGGTAAGCAGAGCCACATGCCAGGGAAGACCCTCGGGAATCAGCCTAGTTTCTTTTTCATGGCTTTCATACAGGGCTTGGTCAAAAGCCTTCTGGAAATCCAGGAGGAATAGATCAACTCCACCTTCCTGGTTTTAAAACCTCCCTGAAGATTTGAAGCCTGGATTCTGCTCCTGTTCAGCTGACAGCTTGTCCCTTAACCTCCTCTGCCAGCGTTTCAGCTTGAGACTGATTCCCCCACTGCCCTAGCCGAAATCTCCAGCAGGGGAATCACCCTGAGCTCTTCCAAGACAAAACTGACAACGGTCAGCTTTAATACTCCGGTCTTCATCTCTTTTTCAAGCACTTCTTTTATTCCTTGATTATCTACCAGTCCACAAGTCCTGTAAGGCTTCAGCATTCTATTAAAAATAAATAAATAAATCACATAATATTATATTAAATGTACTAAGAACCAAGCATATTTAAAAGCCTTTGCATATGCATGTGTGGTGAGGATGTGATGAGACTTACGTTTATCCTGAGATTCCAACCCTCTGATTTTGGTTTATCCTTTAAGTCTTTCAAGTAGAACGAAGCAGCTTAATTCAATTGTCTGCAATTAAATAGAAACACAGGAGAATTTTTGGCAAGACAGTTTCAGTTTGGTACCTCGTCCCCCTGCCCAGGTAGCTTGCTCAGCCCTTGGCTTAAAAATGAGACTCCATTTGCCTTTTAACCCAAATGAAAGCCACATTGGAGCACCTCGACAGACAAAATGCCATGGCCCCCAACCATGGGGCACCCTGTAAGATGGCAGTGGGAAGGTAATGCCCGTGGGCATTAACACATTCCAGCCCAGTGACCGTGGGACAGCTCTGCTCCTGGCGAGCTCAGACTGCCCCACTTCCCAAGGCAGGAAGAGGGCATGTGCCAACACACCTTGAGCAGAACCAGGCACATGCTGCTCAATTAGAATCTCGCGTTACAGCTAGGAAAAGCTCATTAAAAGACATAAGCTTGAACAGGTAAAACCATGTTTAGAGAGTGCTTCAAGGTAGGACATCCTGAGCTGAAGACCTTGAAAATACAAGATCTCTAACAGCTCTAGCTCCCCGCATACACACTTACCACTGGGGTTTATGAGCCGTTTCTTTTTTTAGACACCTATCAAAATCTTTCATCATTTGAGAAACCTGGCGTGACTCAGTTTTTCCTCCTTGGCCAGGGCTGCAAAGGCGAGATGCTTTCTGCATGAGGGGCTTTACGAGCATCTCCCGAAGACATCTGGCGCGGTGGCAAAAGTCCGTAACGCAGGGCAGCCCTCCCAGCCACTCTGCCCGGCGTCACATCCACAGGCATCGCTAGCACCAGCAAAGGTACATTTACTGTTACTGTTGACAGAACATGGCAGAAGGACACGGGGCAACGTTAATGACAGCCAGATCAACAGCTCAGATAAGCAATGTCTCCAGGGGCTGGGGACAACTCTGAAATGCTGAAGGAGCATCTCCAAAGGCATCAGTGTGGGGCTGATCCAATAGTGGGGCAAAGAGTCTCCAGTGCTTTCCAACTGAGAAATGCAAACAGCAACATGGCCAGGGGCATATTCTTTACATATTTTCAAGGAGCTCATTATACCCATCTAAAGAACACCAACAGGATAACTGCAAATACTGACTCACTGTTGGAGGACCACTCCAAAACATTACAACAGCAGCTACATCTCAAGGAGCTTCACAGAGGATATTATTTCAGAGCTGCAGTTATGAAAACATTGAAGCCCAAAGCATTTACTGAGCTGCAGTTAAAATACAGACTTATATAAAATATTGTCTGATACAGATTTGTATTCATCCATACAGAAATATTTACTTACATTTTATTCAAGAGTAAAGCTGGAGTGCATGTGAACCTTTTCCATGTTTTAAATCACCGCTTTCAGCTTCTGGTAACTTTTAAGTACAGTTTAACTCTGAAAATGTCGCTCCTAGATGATGAACACCAGTCCTATAATAGTATTTCTGCTTACCACAAGATCTACAAACACTTTTTTTTTCCCCTTTCATTCCTTCCAGCCCCAAATATTTCACTGGAGTCATCTGTCTTCTGCACTTTCGCCTTACATTTAGTTAATACAATACAAAGATGCCTTTGCAAAACCACAGAAAGTCATTATCTTATTGGTCAAGGCTGAATTTGGTTGAATGCCTCTTGTTCAACTTGCATGGATGGAATCTCAGTTTAGAGCACTCCTGGATGGGCAGCACAACTGTATGGCACATTGGACCCTCAACCACACTCAACCTGCCCCATAAAATGGAAAGAGACTAGGAAAAATAAAACCTGTTTGCTTTCACATTCATATGTATTTAAAAGAGCAGAAAATAATAATAGTAAGTACCTTGTTTGCTTTTCTGCTTCACACTGGGCACAATAGAGACAGTATTTTAAAGTAAAGGGGCATCTAATTTCACTTCTAAATTGCTCTAAATTGCTTAAAAAATATAGCAAGAAAATCATATAAGACAGATTGAGGTTTTGCAAAATTGAGCTGGCAGTCCAGAGTCATAATTTTCTGATGCTGATAACAAAGCTGTATTTTAGAAATACCTGTATTATGAAACTTTGGCCTATTAAAAAGAAAAACATACAATATATACCTGGGGGGGAAAAAAAAAAAAGTACATGTACTATGCTGAAAAATTTGCTTCTGTTCTCTCCAAAGGGGGACCATCCACTCTGAGAAATACACTTGCAATAAATCTGCACAAACACAAACTCAGGCCACCGGTCAATAAATAATTTAATGAGGTTACATGTCTGCAGGAAAACACGACAGCACGCTGTCCAGCCTCCAGCCGCAGCCCACAGGCAGGGCAGAGAAATGCACGAGTCAAACAACAAACCACCGCCGCATCCAAAGGCCGCTAGAACGTATAGATCTTCACAGAAGATACCGCTTCAGGCCCGGACACTTGTACAGTTAATATTTGTGTCTGTGTCAAAAAAGAAAAAAAAAAAAAAAAGAAAGAAACAAAAATAAAAAAAGAAAAAAATAAACATGCAGCATCTGCCTCAAGCTTCCCAGTTTCACTCCAGCCAGAACATGCTCCAGGGACCATGCAGTTTCGGGGGGATGAGGGTCCAGATGCACTTGTACCAGAACAACAGAACATGGGAGTGGCGAAATGAATAGGGAGGCAGCAGCAAAGCTCTGCCCCAAGTCTTGGAGATGGTCCTGGTGGAACAAAGCCAGCTCTCAGAACGGAAGTCGCTTCAACTGCTCGTAGGTGATAAAAAACTGTCAGGAGCGTCAAGGAACTGGGTCAGACAAATCCATCGGGCACCTGCACTGGGCCTTCCCATGTGGCCAGGCCACGCCAACAACCAGAGGCAAGGCAGGGAACACATCAATGCAGTACAGCTGATGGCCAAGACAGGGAAGACCCTCTATTAGGCCACATAAAATGACTTGAAAAGATGGAAGAGGAAGCTGTGGGAGGAGGGCTACCAGGAGAGGGAAGACACTGACCCACAAAAAGGAAGGTCCACGCTTGCCTAGACCATTGAGAAAGAGGTAGTTTTAGCCTCAGGCATGTACTTTCTAAGTTGTGACTTATTTTATATAAATTATATACACACTTTCAGAGGACAACAAGAAGCCAGTGGAGCAACACAGCAGCACTGATCTTGCAGAGTAAATCAGCACCCATCCTGGAGCAGAATTCTCACCAAGACCTCTCCCCAAACAGAAGCCAGTCCAGAAACTGCTGCACCTCCAGGAGCTCACTTCCCCTGTTTCCCCACACTCCTGACCTCCCAGTAGGCACTCTGAAGGATACAATGATGTTCCAGGGACCAAGCCGAAGCCAGTTGGGCCAGAAACCTTTATAGAGTGCAAAGAAGCCCTCGCTCTTCCACGTCTGGGGGGAGAGAAGAAACAGATCGATTATGAGACACTCCCCTTCAGGCATAATCAGATATTGTGGATAGTGGCAGGCGCAGGAAAGATCTCTGCTGTAGGAAAATCAGTTGTGGTAGGGTGGTAAGTTCATGGTTTGAGGATGAAATCAATGGGATACACATAACAAATGCCCTTCACAGTGTGCAATGTCCTTAACACAAAACAGCTCCATGTCTTCTGCTGTGCTGTCTCTAGTCTGCCCCATCCCTCAGCATCATATGTGACATGAGGGACCTTTAAAGTTGCTGAAGCAAGGAGACAGGCCGCTGGAGATGGTGCTGAGGTCTTCTCTAACATGCTAGGCTGCAAATGACACTTTGTCCAAGTCCATAAAACAGCCACACTAAAAGTTTTCTCCCACAAGGTAAGGTTGGTTGGAAAGATGCTCAAACTGATGGTGAGCTTGGAATTAGGAAAGTGGCTCTAGCCCTTCTCTGCTTTTTCTGACACACTTGCTGTCAAGCATGGTCTGTGACTGTTGAATCTGTCTGCTAAGATCAATGGCATGTGGTGGTGGAATCTGGCTCCTAAGACACGGATTTGCCCACTTCTGTCACCTCCTTACCTTCACAAGACCATCCAGAGTGCCCTTATAGAGCTCCACACTGCCCACTATCGCTCGCTGGTTCATCATCCGTGTCCGCACCACATCCACGGGGTTGGAGGCAATGGCACCAGCAAGTCCACAGGTAAAACTAGAACTGTATGCATCAAAACGTTAGAGAGGAACGGCTCTGAACATTCAAGCTTAGAACAGGAGATAGCAATGGCTGCAATTTGAAAGCCTCTGTAGACATCAGGACCTAAGACTGCAGCAGCTCTTTCAGCTGGAGCTACAGTTAGTCACATACCTGATACTTCTGCTGCTCACATCTCCCTGACTTATTCATACCAGGACACAGATGTAGAGCAAAAGGAGCTGGAACCAACATTTCTGTAACATCAGTAAGCTGAAACCACAGTTTTACTTCTCCAGATTTTTACTGGGTGCCTTCTACAGGGAGGTCTCCCTAGAGATGCTTGCTGGGCATTTTGAATTGTTCCAGTCAACTCAGCACAGCCCTTGTAAGTGCTGGACCTCTGCAGCTGCACTATGACTCTATGCTTTGCTTTAATCAGGAGCCAATCAAATATTTTACCACAAATTTCATCCTCCTCCCCTGCTAAACACTTGCTTCCCAATCCCTGGTTAAGCTTGGAGAGTGCAGCAGCCATGCAAATACTCACACAAAGTGGGCAAAGATTGTATCACCCATGAGGCCTGACAGAATTAAGTGTTTCTTGGTGATATCGTAGACTGGCAATTCCACTCCGACCACGATAGCAGCTCTCTGGGCCGTTGGAACAACACCCTGCAAAGCACAAATGTCACTCATGGCACCTCTCCCCAGGTGCCTCCCAAGGGCTCTTTGCTGACCATCTCCTTCGCATCCTCCTGCCCCTGTGCTGCAGCTGAAGCTTTTCAGCTACAGCAGCTTGCTGCCTCCCCGCTTTGCAGCAAAGTGGAGCAGGACTCCCTCACCCTCCACCCTGGGAACATTACTCTACCTAGATCAACCACATGGTGCTATTTTCCTCCCAGCCAACAGCAAACAGGAAGCAGACTTCAATCTACTGGTCTTCCCCTGCTAAACAGCATCAACTCAGCATCAGAAAATATCAACCCAAAAGCAAAAGCAGTAGATACCTACAGAGCCGCATGTGGCTCCAGGTCCTTCTTGCTACCTGCGGCAGCCAGACTCTGCTTTGGTAAACCTTGTGATTTACGACCAACTGCACAGCAACTGCAACAACATCTGAGTAATTCAAGGAAACCCAGACCATTCTGGGAAAGTTCTGGATCTAGAAGAAAACTCTTCAGTGCATCCAGATCATGAGCCAACCCACCAGGACATCCATCACTCTCATCACACAAAAGCAAAGCAACACTAAGAAGTAAAACTACTTTTCAAGTTTATAGCTTCCCCTGTTCCCATCCTGCTAAGCTACTGCAGGTCCTGTCTGGCACAATCCCAGTACAGGTAGTTTCAAGCCCAGTTCATCCCCACAAGAAAATTAGTCAGATGTCAGGATAGCAAAAAAGCTTTGCCTCACTGTGAGGGAATACTGGAGTTAGGTGGCACTACACCTAGTGGTTGTCCCAGACCAGACAGCAGCTGGACTAGCTCGATCACTGGAAATCACCTTGAGACTGACGTGCCCGTGTAGTGCATCCTGCCTGCAGTACATACCAGTTACACCAGTGGTTTAATTTATTCAGTGCCTTAGTCCATTGCAAAACCTGTTTTCCTGTAAGGGACTTCCCTGGTCACTGCTAAAATCTGAACAGTAAGGCTTGAGCACTAGTTGCTCTCATACACCTTCAAGTCCAAGAGTTTTTTTATCACCATCTTCCCCCAAAGCCACCACACTGTCATACTCTCTATACACAGAGCTGACAGGTTTCAGCGAGGGCTAAGGCAGTGGATATGTCGAGACTCAAAGCAGGTTTGAGGGAACTTCAGAAAGTTAGTCTACGTCCTTTGCACTCCAAGTTATTTAGAATAATTCCTCCTTCTCCATGCGAATAGGCGCTCAGCTGCTCATATTTGGAGGCAGACACATTCTCCCAATCACTGACTCCAAGGTATGTCAGGCTGAGCATCCTCCCAGAGCAAAGCACAGTCAGGATCCAGCCCAGTAACGCTTGTTCAAACCCAAATCCTGGTGCAGCCAGGGGACACTCATCTACATCAAACTCTAGACACATCACCTTCTCCCTGGGAAGCAGCCTGCCTGGCCAAGCCCGGATGCTGCTGCATCATAGTCCCAATCTCCATCATGCATGTCTTGCTGTTCAGCCAGTGACAGGAACCAGAAATTTGTTACCACTCTGGGGCCAGAGTTCTCTGCAAACCCTGCATTAAGACCCAGAGACATTCCCCAGGGAGTGCAAACAAGTTGAGGAAGTTGTTATTTCTGCTACTCACCCTCCAGAGGCCTCGGGTACCCTCCTGCTGGTAGATGTCAATGAAGCTGCCAATCATGCCACTCTGGAATAAACTGCCTTGAGCCTGCATCCGAATCTGAAACAAATGCGAGAGTCAGTGGGGTGGAAGCAGAGCTGGGAGCTCAGTGAACCTCCTGGACAAAGGGAGCAGCTGGGAGCAGAAACGCTCCCCACGCGCCCTTCCATTGGAGACCAAGCAGCAGGCGAGGAGTGGGGACAGTGGCAGGAAGGGCAATGCAAAATTAGGACAACACTGAGAAGTGACAGGCAAGACCTTTCTGCTCTGAACCCGACCCAGAAAGGCAGATCTACACAGGGAAAAGCAGAGGAAAGCTCTCCAGACTCTCTCTGTTCAGAGCAAAGTTTTCTTGTGCCTGGCAGGAATGGAGGGGACCCAGCAACTCCCTCTGAGCCTTGGCCACTCCACATAACTGTATGATCGGTATCAGCCAAGCTAAGTGTGGTTGCTGCAGAGAGGAGTTGAGGTCCACAGACAGTCTGGCTAACACACCAACCACTCTACTCATTTTTAAGATAATACAACCTCCAACCCATGCCATAAAACGTTTCCTAATCTTTAAGAGTTGCGGTTTTTTTCTTAATGGTTCCTGCTCTGGACCTCCATTCACATTCATAAGCAGCCCAGATTGACAGAACTAATGCAGGAGTGCCTTGAAGAGCAGCTCACTGCAGCTGGAAGAGATGCATCTTCATGGGAAACTAGCAGCTTCAACATGGCAAATGACAGCCGTCAGAGCTGTCTCTGGCCACATTCACATCTTACCTTTAGCACATCGGTTGGATTGGCTAGCGCAGAGGAGATCACCCCTGAAACCACTCCACAGATCACATTGATTAGCAATGTTTCATCTGCAAGCAAGAACAGAAGGTCAGATCCCATATATCTTAGGAGAACATGCCAAGACCGTACGGAATAAGCAACAGGCTCCCAGATCACACAGCGAAGTTGCACAAGCAGAGACCAACCAACTATCCTCAGCCAGTGGCAGAGAGCAGCAGCTGAAACACTCAGCAATGCTTTCAGAGTGAATCAGGTCCAATCGATGGGTCTAGCTGGTCGAGCAAGGAACAGATTGAAATATAGGACAATTTTCAACCATTATCTGAAACTGGTGTCCCTGGATTGGAGCAGAGACAGGGAAAGATAAAGGGAGGAGAAAGAGAGGAACATCTAAGCACTTCTTGACTTAGTTAGAAAGTTAGACGCAATTAGTTCTGGTTGGGAAGGAGGAGGGAGATCTCCAAGACTTCCAGGCCCAGTATTAAAGTGATGGTTATGGCGGAAAAAGGCACGGCCCTTTGCTGGTACTGACCACAGCACATCCCCGAGGAGACCGGGCCCCCGGCTGCCCCAGGCCTGCAAGGAGACAAACATTCAGACCACGGCACTCACGGCTGGAAACACAGTGGGAGACGCGCCACAGAGCCAAGCACAGAGGGAGACGAGACTCAAAAGCGGGGTAATCCCCAGGGGAAAAGGAAGCCCGGCTGTGCAGAGCTCCGGCTCCTCTTGCTGTGGGGTTGATGCGTCGTAGCACGATGATGCTCGCTCACGCTACAGCAGGGGTTAAACCTTACCCACACTTCTCCTGCGAGCACTACCCGCTGTGGGGACAGGCAGCGCTGCAGTGGCGCTCGTCTCCCCGGTGCTCTGCAGGGAGAGGGGCTGCTAGCGCAGCCTCTGGACCGCGCGGTGCAGCCGGGACACTGTGAGGGCACGCGGGAAGCAGAGATGCACCCAGCTCCACAAAGGGGTTTTTGGCTGCAAGCCGATCCTGGATGGAGGCTCCCAAAGGGAAAGGTGGTGCGAGAAGGGGAGAGGGCGGAGGGGAGGGCACCTGCGAGCGCCGGCCCCGGCCGGGAAGGCACGGAAGGCCCTGAGGGGGCACCCACGGACCCACCTTCCAGGCGCTCCACGAAGAGGCGCTTCAGGCTCTGGTAGATGCCGATCTTGATGGTGCCGTAGGAGGCCTGTCTGAGCAGCGCCGGGGCGATCCTGCGGGGCACACACAGAGCCGCCGCTGCCGCCGCCGCCGCCGCCCGCCGGGCCCCCGCCGCCCCGCCGCCCCCGCCGCTTACCCCGAGTACAGCGCGCGGCCGCCCTCCTCGCGGCAGATGCGGAAGAGCGCGTGGAACATGCCGCGGTAGCGGCCCTCGCGGCCCTGCACCTGCAGCCGCGTCTTGGTGAGGTCCACGGGGAAGGTGCCTGCGGGGACAGCGCCCGTCAGCGCCGCCGCCGCCGCCGCTCCCGCCCCTCACCGTGCCGCGTCCCCGCGCCCCGCCGCGCCTCACCGAACTCGGCCACGATGGAGGCGAGCCCGCCGTACACGAAGGGTTTCCAGTTGAGCGCGGACATGGCATGGCGGAGCGGGCGCCGGCGGCGCGCCCAGCCGCTACCGCTGCTCCGCCCCGCCGGAACCGGAACCGGCGCCCCGGCGCGCCCCGTCCCGCCCTCGCTCCCGTGACGGAGCCGCCGCGAGCGGCAGCGGCCCCGCCTGCCCCGTCCCGCCCGGGCGCGGTGCGGCCTCCGCTTCCCGCGCCGGCCCCCGGGGCGCTCCGTGCTCCGTCCTCCGCCGCGGGGCTCCCCCCGGGCCCCTTCTCGCAGCCGCTCGGGCGCGGGTCCGCCCCGAGCCTGCCCCGAGGCGCTGCCGCTCGCTGAGCGCAGGGACCGTCCTCCTTCCAAGGGCAGGGGGAGCTTCACCCGTGTCTCCTCCCTCCCCCTGTTGCCGTCTACCCCCGCCTTTGGTATCAGTCACCCTTTGGGTCAAGTCAGCGTGAACCGAGGCCAAGAGAAAGGACAGACCTTTACCAAGTACCAGGACGCAGAGCTGCTGCTCTGAGTTCTTTCAGCTAACAGCTTTATTAAAGGACTTTTTTTTTTTTTTTTTGTAAAAATAAAAAAAAACCTATAAATAGCCCCAACACAGCAGTGCATCCCTTGAGATTCATCACAGGAGCTGGCATCGCACACCCTGCCTTTGGCCCCTGCAGCCTGCAAGCCTCCCTCTCTCATCCCAGTGAGAGGGGTGGGAGCAAACACCATGTGGGGAAGGAAATGGAAACCCATCCCACCAGGACTGCTGGCACAGGGCTGCATAGGGAATGTGAGCAGCCCAGGGATGGCTTTGGAGTGGCAGTGAAGAGCTTGACACCATCCACCCTTAACGCTGCAAGGTGCCACAGCGCACAAGGGCCGAACAAAGCAACAGCCAAATTCACAGCCACAACTGCACCAGAAATGAGGAGATCCTCATTCTAACTGGTGGAAACCAGCAGTCGAGCTGTGGCATCCTCCCAGAGGCTTCAAGAGGGCTTGGGTAGGGCCAGGCGTTTAGTTGGAGCAGCCACAGCTCCAGGTGCTGCTCACGCTCGGCCTAGCGACGGCTGGAATCCTTAGTAGTACTTGGCTCTCTGCGCCAGGAGTGGGACTCCCTGGCAGAGCTCTCCCGGTGGTCCCTGGATCTGGTTCCCTCAAGACGCTCCTCTCGTCTGCTGCTGTGGCTTTCACCCTTTCTGCTGGTCTCTCCTCTCTCTTTCCGTGAGCTGCTTTGTCCCCTCTGTTCCTGGCAGCTCTTGTCTCCTCTTCTCTCCGAAGCTCTCTGGTGCCTCTGCTCTTCCTCGTCCCGCTGTGTCCTGCTCACATGTTTCCTCTCCGACCCGTTCCAGGACTGCTGACTGGCATTGGCATAGCGGTCATAGGCAGGATCCTCCTTCTCTTTTTTAATTTTGATCCTTGGATGCGACTCCTCCGCAGACACAGGCCTCTTCGCAGCATGCTGGCTCTGCTTCTGCCGTTCTTGCCTGCTTGTCTCTTTATCTGAAATACAGGTTTATCTTTAGTGATAGCCCTGCACACATTATTTCAGCTCCTAGAGCCATCTGACACCTCAGCATCTTTCAGCCATTGTTCCATCTTTAGATATGGTCAGTGATTTTTTAGCTTTCCTCCCCACCAGGTTTCACAGCCCTTCTAAAGCACAGCCTAACCCTTCTAAAAAAATGGTTTGGCCCATCAGGCACTTTCTTTATATTCCATTTTCTGAGTCCTTATCAGCTCTGTGGAAATTTTCTTCTGATTTGAGGCTTCTCTTCCTTCTTCACTCTCCTTTAACTTTCTCATTTTTGTGCCTCTCCAACTCTCTAGCTCCCAAGTCAGTTTCTTGTATATTTCAGCATATATATATATTTAGAATATATTTTGACAAAGAGCCCAACAGATACAGCCTGAGCGCTGAAAGGAAGCTCGCTCTGCATGGTGGCTAACATGTCAACTAGCCCAAGCCAGAATGCCTTCCCTCCCCGTTGCCAACATCACTGTGCTAAGATTAAGTGGAGCTTGTTTAGCCTTTCCCTACCCCCAAGAACACTGCTGCTCCCTGGAGTAACACTACAGCCTGCAGCCTCTGAGAGGGCGGACGTAAAAGACTAAATATGACAGCCAGATATTGCCTAGGAGACAAGCTTTTGGACTGGGCCCTTTTCAAGAATGGGCTGCCCCTCCCTTTTCCCGCTGATACTGTTCCCTTGTGCTCAAAGCCCTGTCATGACAGTGGGATTCATGTAGGCATTCCCAACTGGAACACACTGAACCTTTCTGCTTCTTCACTGGTGGGCTGTCATCTTCTGACAACGAATCGGATGACGTGTGAGGTGGCGTTTTAACTCCGCAACCCTTTTCACGGAGAGTTTTGGTGACTTCATCCACGTCATCAGAGTCCTTGGGGGGACGGTAGTTGGCCACATGGTCCACTCGGATGGTCCTGCCTTTTATCTATGGGAAGGAGCATCAGGGTTAGCGCACCCCAGCACAGTACGGGGTACCAGAGAACCACACTGTAAGGGCTGTCACCTGACAGCTCGAAACATGATGCACCAGCAGCCACCTCAGGCAGGCTGCTCCATGCCTCTAGCTGCTGTGCTCACCTTGATGCCATTAAAGTTGTCTACGGCAAGAATCGTGCTTCTCTGGTCCTCGTAACAGAGGAAGCAGAAGCCCTTGGACTTTCCCGTCTTCTTGTCCCGCACTAGATTAATGTTCACCACCTCTCCATACCTGAAACACACCGTGGGCAGCCCGGGCAGCTGCAGGGAGCACACAGGCTGGCGGGTACAGGGAGAGGGACAGGGTCCCGCTCCAGGGCGCCCCGCGGGGCCGGGCCCCCCAGGGCAGCAGGGCACTTACTGTGAGAAGACGCAGATGACGTCGCCTTCGGTGAGCTCGTAGGGCAGCCCGCCTGCGGGGAGAGGCGTGCTGCGGCACCGGGCACGATGGCGCCCACCAACCCCCCCCCACACACACCGGAGGGGGCGCCGGCGCGCGCGCATGCGCGGCAGGGCCCGGCCGCCCCCCCGCCCCAAACCACCCCCTGGGCCAAGCCGAGCCAGGCCGGGCCGGGCCGGACGTACCGACGAAGACCCAGGCGCTGTCCTTGTACTCGGCGTGCCACGACACCGCCTCCTGCACGCCCAGCTCCGCCTCCCGCGCGTTCAGCTCGTTGATCAGCTTCACCTTCGTCAGCGGGCTGGGGGCGATGGGCACCGTTAGCACCGGGAGTAGAAAAGGGACCGGGGGCGGGGGGGGGGATCTTCCCCCCCGCGCGCGCTCCCCTCAAACCTACTTCATGGTCACAGCGGCGCGCACTGCGCCTGCGCCACCGCCTCCGCGCATGCGCGCCGCGCGGCCCCGGCGCTGAGCGCCTGCGCCCCGCCTCCGCGCATGCGCGCGCGCCAAGCACCACCAGCGCCCGTTGGAGCCACAGAGACTTTATTGGAAACAGGGAGGCGGCGGGGCCGCCGCGCTCAGCACGGGCAGGAGGTTTTACCGTGGGCATTGTGCGGCGGCTCCAGCTTCTGTGCCCTGCTCGGCTGCCTCTCCACGTCTCGGTAGAGCAGCGACTTCTGGGCCTTGAGCCGGCAGGCCAGGCACATGAAGATGGACTCCACGTTCTGGCTCTCCTGAGGGTCCTTGGCTGAGGTCTCGAAGAGCAGCATGTTGTGCGCGTCGGCAAACTTCAGGGCCATGCTGGAGGGCACCTGGATGAGTTCCTTTAAGTCACACTTGTTTCCAACCAGCACCTTGGGCACCAGAGGCGGCACCGCGTGCCCGTTGCACTCCTCGATCCACATCTTGAGGTTGGTGAAGGACGTCATCTTGGTGACGTCGTAAACGAAGACCACGGCGTGCACGTTGCGGTAGTAATGTTCTACCATGCTCTTGCGAAACCTCTCCTGGCCAGCCGTGTCCCACACCTGCACCTGCAGAGCAAAGCACAGTGTTCTTGAGGCAGCCAAGAAGGAAGCCCATGGGAGCACCAAGCGTCCACCCCTAGCAGCACAGCTCGCTGACACAGGGGCAGGTTGGTTTGCCAGACTACGGTGGGAAGAGCAGGAGGCAGCTACGTCTCAATGGACAAGGCAGGATTGCGGGATGAGTTACATACCCAAGACTCTGCGTGGCTGTGCCTGCACGCCAAAACTTCTGTAATTCAACCAGCAACCCCAGCTGGTTTCACAACAGAGATCACGTCAGCACTTCGGTTCACCTTCAGCATACACAGACAAGCGCAGGGCTCTGCGCAGCACCTCCCGTTTTCCAGCCACTGCAGCCGAGTCCAGCGCAGTCAAGAGAATGAGCCATGCATGCTCTCTGTCCTGGTGCTCCGCGTGAGGAACGTCGCTGCCTCATGGCTGGGTCTCGGTGAAAGACATAATTGGCTTTCAAATGCCTTGCCAGGCATCCCTCCTACAGCATTTGACTGCTGGGCCACTCCCAGCTCCTCACCCTCTTCCTCATGACCATCACCCCCAACACAGAAACAAACCACTCCAAACACTTCCCATTTGAGAAATATTCTGTCACCTGATGGGAACATCAGTGTGCCCTAACAGAGAACCCTGACAGTTACACAGTGGTCTGTACAGAGGAGCCAGGGCAAAGAGAGCGGTCTCCCTGCAGCTTCCCAAGCCTATGGTTAACCTCAAACCACCCTCCACCCCACCAAAGTCTGTCCCAGAACCCTTCAGAGGCCAAAATGCTGGCCAGAAAGAGCCGCTGGCCAGGAAGAGCTGCTGCTCATTCACCAGGTCCCTGCCATCCCTTTACAGGCTGTTTGATGTGAGCAGAGCAGGAGAGGGACCATCTCTTCACCCTCCTCTTGGGCTGCCCTGTTGCACGTGCTGCCAGAAGGCCACTTTGCTGAACTACCCTCCAGTCCTGCTCGACGCAGCACAAATAATGCAGGAAGGTAGCGAGCCTGGCACTGCTCTCAAGCTGGTGGTGGGAAGACGGGCTTCATGCCAGACTGCACCACGGATAGGTGGTGCTGCATGGAGCTAGAGAAAGCAGGGGGAGAATCAGTAGCTCCTCTTTAATAAAAAAAGCAGAAAAGTAT
This sequence comes from Eudromia elegans, assembly GCA_003342815.1. Classification (NCBI taxonomy): domain Eukaryota; kingdom Metazoa; phylum Chordata; class Aves; order Tinamiformes; family Tinamidae; genus Eudromia; species Eudromia elegans. The sequence continues at coordinate 2,428,865 of PTEX01000032.1, forward strand.
TTCACAGACAGTATAAAAGCATAACTGAATTTCTAGTTCTAGTTCTTACCAACTGATATTATCTCTAATTTCACTGTGGTTAGTGGTTTAACTTTTGATTATCTATCTGCCAGCAAAGTAGCAACATTTGCTCTTTCCAGCAGTCCTTCTTACGTACATACAGCCATGGTGCTGATCCATGTAACCGGGCAGACCTGGACCTGCTGCAAACCACACTCCTCAAGCCGTTTCTTACCGGCCGCTGTGCATCTGCGGGTCTGCTCTGACACAGCCACCAGAGCTCTGAGGTCTGTGCTAAGGGTTGTTACCACCCGTCTGCACACAGCAAGCCAGCTCTGTGCTGCTTTGGCCCAAGTCACATCCCTGTAGTGCTTGCTCCTGGCAGCCTGGAGCTGGAACACACAGGGGTCTGCAGCCCACCAAGCTCAGGCAGCGTAAGCACGCGGCGCTGGTGCAGCCCCGGCATCCAGCTGCCCCGCGGGCGCCTGTGCCGTGGCGCAGGGCTCCTTCCTCCGGCGCCCTGGAGCATCGCTCCGTGCACTGCTCTGCAGCCGGCCCGGGCGCCTGGGGGGGTATTTCCAGCCGGGCCCAGCAGGACAATAGCGATGTTCCCCCCCAGCTATTGTTCCGCACTCCCTGCCGGCCCCCGCCGGCCACGCAGCTGGGCGATGATGTCCCTGCGAGGCAGGAAGGAGAGATGCTCCTGGGACCTCCGCGCCCGCCGCCCACCTTGATGCGCTCCCCCTCGATCTCCACCGTCTTCTCCCGGAAGTCCACGCCGATGGTGGCCTCCGTCTTCTCGGGGAAGGTGCCCCCGCAGAAGCGGAAGGTCAGGCAGGTCTTGCCCACGTTGGAATCGCCGATGACGATGATCTTGAAGATGCGGGTCTGCACGTAGGGCTCCAGCGAGGAGTCGGGGCCCGGCGGCCGCCCGCTGCCGCCCGCCGCCATCCCGCGCTGCCGCCTCAGCGCCTCATGGGGCCGCGCCGCCCCGCGCTGCCGCGCACAAAGGCTGCGGCTGCGGCGGGCGGAGCGGGATCAGGTGGTCGGTGCGCACGGAGACCGGCACCGGCCCGGCCCCGCGGGCACCCGCACCAGCCCTGCCCACGCACCCGCTCCGCCCGCTCTTCCCTGCAGCCCCCGCGCTGCGGAGATGCAGCCGATGGCACGGAAATATGGTCAGTGTCAACACGGAGACACGGCCGCCGTCCTACTGGCACAGGCGTGAGCGTGCGACCATCGTGCTGCTCGTCAGGGCAGGGAGACACAGCCATGGTCGGGCCAGCATGGGCACAGAGACACAGCCGCTGTCACACCAGCGTGAGCACAGAGACATGGCCAGTGTCAAGCTTGATAAGGCATGGGGTCACAACTAGTGTCACACCAATTTGGCCACAGGAACATGGGCATTGCCACAGTAGTATGGGTGCAAGGAGACAACGGGTGTCCCGCCTGTCAGGGCATGAAGACACAGCTGCTGTCACACCTACATGGGCACAGAGAAGCCATCAGTGTCACCCCAGTGCTTCTCCGTGTACTGGAAGGTGTGACACCAGCTGAGTATCTGTGCCCATGCTGGTGTGACACTGGCTGTGTCTTCTTGCCCTAACAGGTGGGACATCAGCTCTACCTCTGTGCCCACGTTGGCATGACCCCAGCCAAGTCTCTGTACCTGTTTTGCTGTGACACCAGCTGTGCCTTGGTGCTGATGTTGGTGTAAAAACGGCTGTCCCCACAGGCCCATAACATTGGTAACACAGTAATGGCAATACTTGTAACATTGGCCTAGTTTCTCTCAAATGTTGCTGTGACCCTGCCTAAGTCGCTGCGTCCATACTGGTGTGACACCATCTGTGTCTTTGTGCCTTGACTTGTGTGACAATTGCTGTCTCTCTGTTCCCACTTTGGTGTGACCCTGGCCACTTCTCTCTGCCCACATTGGTGTGACACCAACTCTTTCACTAGTTGTTTCTATTCCAATACTGTGCAGCATCTCCGAGCCCCTGACAAGGGGGACACCAGCCCACTGCTCTGTGTCTGTGCTGGTGTCACACCAGCTGTGTCTCTGTGCCAATAGTGTTTAACACCACCCATCTCTCACCTGTGAGGGTACATGGAGACTTCCTATGTCACACCAACATGGGCATAGAGACACAACTGATGTGACACCAACATGAGCAAAGAGCAATGGCTGGTGTCCCACCTGCCAGAGCACAGAGACAGAGCCAGTGTCACACCAGTGTGGGTACAGAATCATGGCAGATGTCACACATGGAGCAGCAGCCACCTGGGCCAGTGGCCATTTGTCTTCTCCCTATACCTGGCTCCCTATAGAGCATCAGCACTGAGGAGCTGAGCAGGGCATGGCAGCTTGCCTCTGGCCTCGGAAAGACCGTGGCCAATCTTCTTGGAAATGGGGGTGCTGTGCTCCACAGGACAGGGCAAATCCCTCACGTGGGGAGCCCAGGAAGGACAGGACAGGTAGCTCCTCATGCCTTGGCAGCCCATGCCCAGCATCGCACCATGCAGGCCACCTCCCCTGGATGGTCTGGGGACCACCAGGGCAGGCAAGCAGTGGCAGAGCTGAGAGGGTTGCAGGAGACCAGTTCAGGCAAAGTCCTGGGAACTGAGGGGCAGAATCACTCATGTGCCTGACGGTTCATCACTGCCCAGGCAATAGCTTGCAATGCCAGGAAGATCCTCTTTGTATGTGGCTTCGCAGCCCCAGCCAGGGGTACTTCTGCCTTTGGGTTGTGCAGAGCTCAGAAGATGCTCCCAAACTGGCCCCAGATACAAGTGCCCTGCAGTGCAGGTGCTTGCCAGGAAATGAAGGAGTTAAAGCTAGGGGGAATTTGCTGGAGGTGCCAAGTTGTCCCAACTACCCCAGGACAGCACGAGAATCAGCAGCGGGTGTACAGACAGTCTGCACTTAGAGGGCCCAAGGAGAGTGTTTCTTCACAGGCAGTCTCCCACTCTTAGGGACTCAACTCCAGTGCCAGCCTCTCCTCAGGAGTTCTGCTTGGAAGCCCCCCTTCAAACTGAACAGGTGCCACCATCCTTCTCGCACCAAATAATCATCTTCTGGATCAAATAACCTCATTTACCCCAAACCTTGCAGTCTTTTTAAACCAAAGGGTTGTTTCTAGCAGCCAGGAATAGCCCAGGTACAATCTCTACCCCCCCCAAACTGTACTCCCCACTCCAGTGGCAACATCCATGCGCCCTGCACACATTTCCCTCCCCCCACGTAGCTGGAGTGCCACATGAGCAATGACTCCCACTGTTCGGAGCCTACCGCTGGCCAAGACGCCCACATAGCTGCTGGCAGAGCACTCTGTCAGGTAGCACGGTCGCTGCCCATGAGGAAAGCTCACATACTTCTCACCCTGTGATTTCTCCACAGTTTCTCTCTCCTCTCTCTGACCTTTCATTTCCAGGCCCTTCACTTTTCTGCTTCAGGCTCATTCAGACAACTGCTACGCTGTTCCAGATCTCATGTTTTTCCATGACACTCAATGTGAAGATTCCTGGAACAAGCAAGCTGGGGAGGTGCCATCTCTGGAAGCGAATGCTGAGGGAACCGGCTTCCACATTCATGCTCAAATGTGCTTAGCAGAACATCTGACTTGTTTCTTATATCTGAGAAAGACAAAAAAAAAAGTGAGGGGGCAGGAGGGAAGGTACACGTAGGCAGGCAAGAAGGCTCCCAACTAGTGCTTCAAGGCTATATGGAAAGTGTTCCCTATTTTGAGAGGATATTTGCCTTGCACTTTTAAATGTCTCTTGAAATATAGTAGGAAAAAATAGCAGCAATTTTTAAGTGCTGGGTGCATCTTTGTTTTTCTCTGCTACCAACTAAGCTATCTAGTTGTCCCCCCAAGGGGCCAGAGGAGCCTTCCTAGCAGTTGGCCCAGCCCCCATAAGTGACCTGCTGATGAGTGTTTGCTTCCCAATTCCTGCAGGCTACATCAGTCTTCCAGGCAGAACAGTACACTCCTGTTCAGTGCTTTTTTTCAGCTCACTCACTTTACACCATCACCAAGAAATGGAAAAGTTTATAAAAAATAAATACTTCACAAAGGCAATCCATTCAGGGATTTCCTGGAGGCTTTTATTTACAGAAGCTATTTGTCAGAGACTAGACAACTCTTGTTTTCCACCGGAGACTGTCTTGACTTCTCCAGTCTGTGAAACAAGACGCCTGTGTCAGGTCCAAGCTGTCTCCCTTCAAAGGGAGAAGGCTTCCCATCATAGCGTGGAAGAAATGTCAAACCTGAGAGACTTCGCTCCTCTGGCTCAACAGCCAGCCTGGAAAGCAGCTTGTCTGCAGTGCTTGGGATCACAGGCTGCAGGAGAGTCCCAAAGACCCGCAGACACTCCAGTGTAACGTGGATGATGGTGTCAAGCCAGAGCTTCTCTGTAGGGTCTTTTCGGTCCAGTTTCCAGGGCTTGTGTCTCTGGAAGAAACCGTTGGTTTCCTTTACGCACAGAGCAATACATTCTAAAGCCTTGTAGATCTGGAAACCTTCAAAATAACCGGCCACCTGCAGAGGCAGAGAAGCCACAGATGCCACGAGCTCATAGTCTTCAGTTGAAGCCCTACCCAAGGTTTGTGTCCCATCATAATCTGAAATCTTTGGAAAACAAGACTCTGAGAAACATGGGTAAGTGTTGCTGGGATTGATGCTGAGGGCCATTGAACGATTCAGAAGTCCCCCAAGCGCATCTGCCAGTTCTGAATTCACTAACTTCACAACCTTCTCATCATAATAGTCACAATCCCGCTCAGGCACACCTTGCCTTAGCAGAAAATACCGAAAACCATCTACTGTGTACTGTCTAAAACAAGAATCAGGGTCAACCACATTGCCCAGGCTTTTGGACATCTTCTGCCCATGGACAGTCCAGTGGGAGTGCACAAAGATCCGCTCAGGAGGGGCCAGCCCAGCTGCCATCAGCAGCGCTGGCCAGTAGACAGCGTGAAACTTGAGGATGTCCTTGCCCACAATGTGGTGTGCGGCAGGCCACCACTCACCATGCGTCTCAGGGTACCCCACGACGCTCAGGTAGTTCACCAAGGCATCCACCCATACGTAGATAGTTTGCGTCGAGTCGTTGGGGACAGGGATACCCCACTGCAAGCGGCTCCTCTCACGAGAGACAGACAGATCAGGCAGGTCCTCTTGCAGCCAGCGGAGCACTTGCTGATAGAAAGGAGCAGGGGAAATGACACGCGGGTTGTCTTGGAGCCACTTCCGCAATGGCTCCTGGAATTCAGAAAGCTTGAACATATAATTCTCCTCTTTGGTCCAGTGCACCTGAGAACACAGGACAGAAAAGAATTACAACCCTGAGGAGCAAATTTATAATTTGCACATGGCATTTTTGGTAGGGATTTTGCCACATGATGCTGCATTTGCTCCCCAGCACACATTGAGTCACTGAGGTCTTTCTATACCTGGTGGGAACCTCCTCCCTAAATCCTAAGACACCAGCTCTCTGGGATGACACATAAAGATTTCAGCACTCAGAGAGTCTCAGCACATCTTTGGGGCCGCAGGGTAGGAATACCTTTCTACACAACAGATTCGCCTGCCATCGGGCAAGAATTACAGAGATAAGAATACACTTCCTTAAAAACACAGCCTTGTAACAACAGCACAGAACCATAAAGAAGACAAAATGACATGAGGCTTTATTATAAACCACCTTGCTAGAGGCCCTAGTGAGTTCCTCAGCCTCTCCTAGCTGCTGCCTTCCTCTTTTCCCTCAGTTTAAGCTTCAGTACATCACAGCTGCTAACTTGGATAGGCTGTACTAGTACAAACAGATTTATAGTCAGGTCAGGTCAAAGCCTTGCCAGCACTTCTCCCACACATTTAATTTCATTAAACGACACCTCTGGCTAAAACAATGGAAACTTTGTGGGTAGACAAGGTATGACTGAACTGTGTAAAGTACAGGTAGGCCAGGAATTCATGTCTTTTAAAAATTAGGTAAGGCTCCAAAGCAACAGAGGGAACACGCAGGGCAAAGCGGCAGTTCCTAGCACTGAACCCAACAACTTCTGACCGAGCCTCAAAGTGCATCGCTCTCGTTACAATAAAGAGTCTACTGCATGTCAAGGCGAGACGGCCTAAGGAATAATTAAGTCTCTGTGGTATGAAACTACACTTAATGGCATAGCTGAATTTATGTCATTTCAGCTAACAGCTGTCACTGAGTTTGCTTGGCTAATTAAAAGGTCACCCCCCAAAAGAAACACTTTTCCCTACACAAATCATACGTGTGACATAGAGAGCAATAAAGAGCAAAACAATTATAAGGACATTTAAAACCAGTGTCTCTGTTCAAGGTTTGTCTGTGAGCAGTTAGTGGAACATCCTTCTTGCAGAGGGCCATCCCTCTGGACCTGATTTTATGAGAATAGGATAATTCAGGTTGGAAGCCACCTCTGGAAGTCTCTAGACCAACCTCCTGCTCAAAGGGGGATCAGCTGTAGGGACATACCAGGTTACTAAAGGCTTTAGCCAGGCAGTTCTCGAAGAGCAGCAAGGTGCAGACCATGCAACCTCCTTGGGCAGCCTGTGCCCCACTCTGACTCTCCACGCTGGGAAACAGTTTCACTCTAAATCCAACCTGAACATCTGAACACTTGCCATTTTCTTCAGGCACATTAGGTGCTCTATCAAGAGACATTTGCTCCTTCATATAGTGAACCAACATCTCCCATGCTCCAGTTAGGAAAGGAATAATCCCTGCAATGTGAGTACCTGCAGCTGCTGGCTTCAATTACTTAATCACTAGCACAGTGTAAGAAGCCTGCAGCAGCCTGTCCACACTGCCACAAGATTGCCACTCCAGGTGACAACATTACAGGGCACGACTTCAGACCAACAACCACATGACAGAATATGATTGAGCTAAAATGTCCGGTGGTTGAGCTCCACAAACCAGGTCTGAAAATGCATTCATGGGACAAGCAGCTCAGCTGTAAACAGCTACCTTAACCCATGGAGCACCCCTCCCCTTGGTAGCTAACGTCTCACCTTTCTGTTTTAACACACTGCCTCCAGGCCAGCAGAGAGCCCTGTCTGGTGGCACTGCCGCTACTTGTCACCTGGCACCTTGGGGATCCCACTGCAGCTCTCCCCATGTAACAACACACAGCTACGGAGCAGAGACGGGTGATGCGGACAAGTCTCGGCTCGCATGAACAACAGAGCTTGCATGGAGCCTCCAGCCCCGCTGCAGGGCTGCTGGGCGGCCCCGTTACCTGGTGGCCGGACTCGAGGGACACCTTGAGCGCGTGTCCCCGTGCGTCACGGCGCTCGGCGAGCTGGCTGGCGGGCAGGAAGCTCTCCTCGGCCGTGCAGTACCAGCCCTCGTAGGAGCCCTTGTAGAGCGCGCCGCGCTCCCGCAGCGCGGCCCAGAAGTGCCGCACGGCGCGCTGGTGCCGCGGCTCGCTGGTGCGCACGAAGTCGGTGAAGGAGACGGCGGCCTGGGCCAGGGTGCCGCGAAAAAGCGCCGAGACGCGCGCGCAGAGCCGCGCCGGGGACACGTCGGCCGCCGCCGCCGCCTGCTGGATCTTCAGCCCGTGCTCGTCGGTCCCTGAAAGACCGAAGAGGTCGGGTGAGGGCTGGGGAGGTCGGGTGAGGCCCGGCGCGGCCCCCGCGCGCCCCGCTCACCCGTGGAGAGGCGGCCCAGCGGGGCGCCGCACAGGCCGCGCTGCCGGTGCAGCGCGTCGGCCAGCAGCGCCGAGTAGAGGTGCCCGATGTGCGGCGGCGCGTTGGCGTAGAAGATGGGCGTGGAGAGCAGCACGCGGCCACCGACAGCGAGACCGGGACCAGCAGCGGGACCAGTGCCGTCACCAGCCGCGCCGCGCAGCCCCCGCACGAGCCGCAGCAACGGCCACCGCCGCATGGCGGCCCGACCATAGAGGCGCGGGGCGCAGAGCGGCCGCCCCCGGAAGCGCGGGTGGGGGCGCGCCAGTGGCGGCCAATGGGAAGGCGGCGGCGGCGG
>PTEX01000032.1:2437108-2471607 GCA_003342815.1 Eudromia elegans
GGCAGGACTGCGCTGGCGGCGCCGCGCGCGGGGCCTCGGGCGGCGGGCTCGCCCTGCCCGCCTTTTGTCTCGCCGGGCGTGGGCCGGGGTGCCTGTGGCGCCCGGTGCCGCTGGGACACGGGGCGGTCTCCTGGGAGCGGTTTCGGCGGTGAAACCGGCGCTGCGGGGCCCTCATCTCTGCGGCGCTGCCGTGAGCGCCGGCGCCCGGGCTCGCCGGGCCGGAGCCGCTGCGGCAGCCGCCGGGCGCGGCGGCCTTGGCCGGGTCCCCGGGGCTCCCCTGCGGACCCATCGCTTCAGGCGGAGCTTTCAGCTGCAGTTACTTCAGGCAGCCGCTTTTAAGCGCCTGCTCGCGCGTACCGGTGAGCTCAGGCGGGCCGTGCGGTTGCGGCGGCAGCGGGAGCTGCTCCCGGCGCGCCGGGGCACACGTGCCATGGAGCTGCCGCCCCTTGGGTGACCTTCAGCCACCAGCGGTGCTCGGGGAGGCCTCCAGAGGCTCCTCGGCCCAGCCTGGCGCTGTGTCTTAGCACCATGCTGCGCTAAGGAAAACCTCCGGCTCTTGGTGACTTAACCCGCTGCCTGGTTGCAACAAGCCGCGTCGGCACAAGGACTTTTTGCCGGTGTCTCCGTATCCGCTGTGCGTCCGATCGTGGTTACGTAACCTCCGCTTACGTCCTTCGGGCAAAGTGCATCGAGTCCCTGCCCCTGGTGGAAGAGGCTTGGGGGGTTATAAGCACAGCAAACACACGGTGTGAACGTAGCTCAGATGCACTGTCCTGGTGATCTGCACCACTGAGAGGGTGAACAACCTCCTCGCCTGGCAGCGGAGTCACATCAAATCCTAGCAGGGTTTTATGAGGTGCTCCTGCTACTAATTTATTTAATTACTTTTTGACCGTGCATATATTTTTGGTATCCACAACTGCATGGCGCAAGTATGTGGCCTGGAGCCATTTGGTTTGGCAGAGGATAATTCACTGCAGTTACTCAGATGTGGTATTGGGCTTTTCAGAGAAGTAGCGTGTTTACCTTTTGCCTTAGAAATGACTTGATCTCTGCATTTTGAAAACACGACTTTGTATTCACACCTCTCTGTTTTGTTTTCTCTAACAAATTGTATTCCTTAGGCAACGTGTTGCAGCGCTGGAATGTCCCCATAAAGCTACAGATGAGCAGACACATGGCTAGCTCTGGTGTGCCTGGGGGCAAAGGCAGTAGTTCTGTTTTTGTCCTTGTTGTGGGCTTATCGACATTAGGAGCGGGTGTCTATGTAAGTAGAAAGGTAGTTCATGGCAAGAAGCTGCGATATGTCTCCTGTTAAGCAATTGCTGTCTTCCAGCTAATGTTACTTAGCTTTTTACCTCTGTAGCTGTTTCTTGCTTTGGAAAACTTCCAGAGGAGCTAACTGAACCTGGCTGGAAATTAACTTTTTACAATCACTTCCTATTGTAATTTCAGTTACCTTTTAGCTTTTTACTGTAAAGGTGCTTTTTTATTTTTTTTTAAAGCCCCCTATGTCTAACCACAACTTTGTGAGTTGTCTTGTATGTGCTAGCAGCCTGTAGTTGAGGGCAAATTTGGTGGTTCATGTTTTCAATACCAATGCAAACCATTGTTTGCCAAATCTCAACTCAGAACATCGATGTTTACCTTCTGTAAACCTGGTACTGATGAAAGTACATTAACATCCTGCTCAAAGTTTTAAAAGCATAAAAGTTTTTGGCTTGACTTAGGGAGTAAATCAAATTCCCAGAGGGTGAATGAAGGAGTAGAAAATGGTACCCGGAAGTGTTTTGGTCCTAAGCTTATGTGTCTTCAAATTTTTCTGTTTTGAAAATTCCTCTCTTTGAGAATCATGTTCATAAAAACTCCCAAGTTCAGTTTTTATCCTAATAAAACTCTTCACGTGCAGAAGGCCACTGGGAAATAAATAGCATTTCTAAAAATATGCATTGAGGAAAAGCTTCTTCCTAGTCGTTTTAAGTGATCTTTGCTGTGCCCTCTTGTCCTTACATAGTTTTTCGATCTGCTGGCTCCTATTGAGTTGCAGCAGCTAGAAATGTAGGCAAACTAGTCAAGAAAATGTTTTAAGAATATTTACAGGCTTGAAAGAGGAGGAAACCTTATTCTGTCATGCAGGCAGAGGTCTTCCAGTGTGAAGAGCTTCCTTGGGAAGTGGAACCATGCCTTAACGGAGTGGATAGTCAACAAAATTGGCAGGATTGAATAATTGGCAAGGTGTCTAAGCTAAAACATCCAACGAAAAGGCCAGAAACCATGGGCATATGTGCCCTGTGGCTGAAAGACTTTTTAACGTCACTCCTTGGCTGCTGAAAAGCTAAGTATAAAAGCAAAATCTTGTGTTATTAGTTATAATGAAAACATTACTTAGGAAATAGGATCTTTTGTGAGAGCTCATGTTCCTACCTCTTCCTCCACGCTGAAAAGCGAATGCCACATCTGAGCCAGACCTTTTATTCTGAATACAAAAGATGGCTTAAACAGCGAGAGGCCTTCAGAGACTGAGCCCTAAAACAGAAGTGTGTTTGCTTCTGCTTGTAGCACTGGTGGGGTTTTGTTTGTATGTTTTTGTTGTTGTTTTTTTTGACAAGCAAGGTAACTGAAAATGCACTCTTGCTTTTCCCAAGGTCTGTTTAATTACATGTCTTTGAGAGCATTCAATACTCTTTCCCTCTTCTGTCTCATTGCCTGTCTTCACCTACAGTTCTGCAGTGTCATCATCTCAGATCCCCTTCTAGATCACTAACGTCTTCGGGTGTTCCTGGGAAAGCTGGCAGCAACCTACTGTTGTACTTAATTGTAGGAGGAACAGTCACTGGGGCAGGAGTCTATGTAAGATGCTTCAATAAATGTGTTTATTTTCTCCTGTGATTGTGTGGAGGGGACCTTTTCCTACGTAACATCAAATTAGCCATCTACTCTAACCAAACTACCTGTGCTCCAAAGCCTGTGCTTCATCTAAAGGGACAGTGCCCAGTAATTTAAGGGTTTTTTTGTTTGTTTGTTTCCCTAAACACTCTAGTTCTCAATAGGAGAAATTCCTTGGAATTTGACCTTTTTTTATGTTCACTATATCTAAAACTGAAGCAAACCCTAAAACTTGTGCAGGACTGAACATCTTTGTATTCTAACCAGCAGAGAAGCACAAGCTGTTTAACATGCCTCTCCAGCATCAGTAGTCTTGGCATACAGGAAAGGAAATAATCAGTTAAACTTAAATATATTAGAGAAAAGAAAGTGTACTTACCTACATTTGTGATCTCTTCAGAGAAGAGTATTAAAACAACACTCTGCGATCTAGCAAAGTTCATAGATCTCTGTCTTATTAGAAAGAACTTGGCATTGTCCCTTTGGAAAAATTTCTCCTGAAGTTTTGATGTTTTGCATGTATGTAGTGTCCTTTTTTTTTTTTTTTTCGTAAGTGATTGTATTTAAGTTGCTGTTGCTGCCCTTCAGACTTTCTTAAAAAAACATGATGGTTCTGCTTCTTGCAAACATGACGTTAGTTTTGCTAACTTAAGTTTTATATGTTTAAGCATAAGGGTTTTACAAATATTTTGTCCTATTTTTTCGCAGCACTGGTGAGTTCTTGTACTTCTAATGTTGCTTTATTTCCCTTGATAGGCTTTTGTCTGCCTCTGCTCTTCTTCATGCCCTGCATTCAGCTCCTTGGGTCTCATCTGAAACTTTGTCCTATTTGTGGTGTCATGAAACTCCTGTACTTGGAGATCAGTAAAATTTGAAACATCTGGGAAGTAAAGGAGATAGCAAATCCTCAAAAGAATTAACTTCTGGATGTCATAACACTTTTATTACAATAAATGGCCTGGTGTCAGCTGCAGCATGATCCATCTTGCCTTTAAATTTAGCAGACTTTTATTTTGTGCTGGAGACATTCCACTTTTAATACTCTTTCACAATTCAAAATAAGGCAATGGGATAAACTGTTGTATTTCAGACTGTCCTGATAGTTGTTTCCTTTTAACTTTCTTTTCATTGATCAGAAATGTAGTCCATATAAGATTTGGATGATTGGCTGTCTGTTCCCCCCAGAAAATATGCTTGCTTCCCTTTTATTAATTGAGGAGGGAAGTGTAGCTCACTGTGACCTGCTTTCAGCTGCCTCATTTTCTTTTGCCTCTCTATATTGCAGTTTTTTCTTGAATGTTAACATGTTGATTTAAAAGATATCACATTCTTTGTGTCTCTCTAAATTGTAGCCTCAAAATAGATAGCTAAGTTTGTAGTCAAGGCTAATGTTAACAAAAACAAAGCAAAAAAAGTGACCATTTAGAAGAATCTCTTCCAGCCAAAAGCCATTATTAAAAGCAGCCAACAGTTCCATTTCCTAAAAGCGCTGCTAATGTTAGTGATGGCACCGCTGCTAGTGTCATGCGTGCAACATCTAGCCTAGAGCAAGCTAATGAGGTTGTTTACTTGTGCTGTCCAGCTGCTCTAAGCTTCCAGAGCTGGGAGTTGCTTTTTGCATTGAGTTTGCCTCCCTCTCCTGCAGCCTGATGCTGTGCCGTTTGCCATGGCTTAACCTTGCAGAGAGCCTTGACGTTTGATGATGTTTCCTTTGTTAGATGTGGTTCCTTTTGAAACGGGTCTCCAGCCCAAAGATCAAACATCTACATGAAGCCTTATTGTTTGTGGAAGGCACCCAGACAACTGAGCTTCATCATAGCACAGATAGAGCAGGTCTCTTTCTGAGTGTGTTGTTCTTGTAGCTAGGTATACCTGCCTCTATGGGCACTTTTCCAGCGAGGTGTATTTTGATCTGCTGGCTTTAATTGGAAGTAGGTAGCTTTCATCCAAGCAGGTTAGACAAAAGCCTGTTGGGGATAGGAGCAGAATGCTGCCTCGATGCCTTAACACATATGCAGTAAATATCTACTTTTCTGCTTCCAGGTATATAAAGCATTAAAAGAAAACAAGGAGCGATTCACTAGCCGTGTCACAACAATAACTTCTCGATCCGAAGGAAGTGAATCAGCTCCTTCCGGTGAGTGTTAGCCTGCTGGTTTTAGGTCTGGGTCTTTTATTTTTTCTTTAAGCTGCTAACTTGGTCCTCTGAAGCAAACTGAGTGAAATAGGGATGAAAATAAAGATCAGCCTAAGCCCTGCCTTGAGAGCATTTTGGCTTCTCAGTATGTCATGTTTTATGTGAATTCCCATGTCCTCCCAGCATGGAAGGTGGTGCTAGCTTTCCTTGACCTAAAACAAAACCCTATTTTACAGATGATCATAATGATAACGTAGGTGGCCCCTCGAGGCTCCTTTCTACTGTTTAAGCCTTCTGTGCTACAGGAAAAGAGTTAGCTCTGCTCTGGGCGTAGCTCTTGCCCAATCTGGCAAAGTCATTGTGATTGCAAGGGAATAGCATGATCTGCCAGTGCAAAATCCTCTGTGCTTTGCCATTTGCCTGTTCCATGTTTGGAGGAAGGGCAAGGAAGGGATATTATGCTTGGACTGTGTCTGGAGAGAGGAACCAAGGCTGTTAGTGCAGCTCTGGTTGGTGTCTTTCAGGCTGTGTGTGGCCCATAGGCTGCCCATCAAATAGCTCTTTTAATACATGGGGTTCTGAGTTGCAGTGTCTGGAGAGTTGAGCCAAAGGATTATATTTCAGAATAAGAAGTCTTGGCTTTGAGTCCTGGAAGACATGATGTATTATGTCTTGTAAAACCAACAGAAAGAATATCCTGTAGACAGGACAGGAAACTGATGGTTTTGGCTTGGGGAGGGGCGTAAAACCTTTGTATTGAGATTGAGGTTGGAGCTGAGGGTTAAATACTGAAGCAGAGGTCTTAGTAAGTCCATATTTTGAGGAGCTTTGCCCCTTTATAGTGGTGAGCCCATTAGTCTTCTGGATTCCTTGAATCATTCATGAATCATATGAGTCATTTAGTTTCCTAAGTGTATCCTTGTTAACTTGTGCCTAAGTCGGTGTCCTTTCTGTTTCAGATGCAGAGTCTGCCTCTCAAGACACAGCAGGTGAGGTGATATGATCTCGATGGTAATATTTAACTGACTGTTTTATTCCTATATTCAATTTAGCTGCATGTTGCTTAGAAACAGGATCTGCATGTGGGAGGAAATGCATTCTGGTAAAAACTCAAAAGTTGGTCTCTTGGAATGTAATTAAAGAACAAATATACCATGGGACTTTTGGAGTGGTGTTATTAACTCCTTTACTTTCATATAGACTGTTCACTGAATGGCCAGTGCAGAGTTTTGGTCTTGCTCCCAGTTGATTCATGTCCTCAAAGGTAAAGAAAAACTGAACTAGGTCAAACAATTGGCAACTCATATTTTCCAAATAATCCTGTATCTTTTTTCTTCAGTTAAAATGACACCCAGGTCATGTAGAACACTTTGAGGTCTTTTCTCCTGGTGTTCCAAATAAACTTTTCAGTATGTCACTCCTCTTAGCGAACTGTCACCTACTGTAAAACCTGAATGTTGAATCTCTAAAACCAAACATATTTTTGCCTTCCTGGGTGTACTGTGTAGAGAATATCCTGATCTGAAGCTTCTGAAATTGCAAGTTGAATATCAGATATGGGTTCTGTATGTCTTCGACTTTCCAACTACTTCATGCAGCTGTGTAAAGAGTAGATTGATTTATAAAATCAAGCTTATTGAAAGCCTGCTAGAAGAGTAGCACTTGTTCAGAGATGTAACGCGTCTTGAAACCTGGTAACGGGCTGTCTTGACAGTTGTATTTGATTCTTCCTTTCTAAAACTACAGAAAAGAGTATCTGTAGTAGATGAGCAGAAGCCACGTGACGGTGATTGTGCTGCTGGGTAATCCAAAACTCTGCAATTGCTGTTAGGTTTGTCTGTGCAGATCTAACTTTAAAAAATATCATTTGTGGAAATCTAATAATTTGATTTATGCAGGAAGTGAAGAATCCACATGGTTCTCCAGAATATTTTGGGGTGGAAGGAAAGGGGTGGAGAAGACACTTGAAGGGCAGTCTGCCGAAGTCTGCATGGGAAAGGCAGCTCATGACATACTCTTGTTCTTTGCGGTTGGGCAGTTTTCCCTGCTGTATTTGCAGTAAACTGTCCAATCTGTCACCTGCAGCTCCAGGAGCTCGCCCTGAGGTCCCATCTCACGTTCCTTTCCTGCTAATTGGTGGAGGAACTGCTGCTTTTGCTGCTGCCCGATCCATTCGGGCTCGTGACCCTGGTGCCCGGGTAAGAGATGCCCTGTTCTAGAGCTGTGTGGATGGCTGAATACCAATGCTTGCTTCAAAGCCTTTGTGGTGTGTTTTGGTTTTTGCTTGGCGTTGATGAAGCTGACGGGTTTCCTGATCAATTAAAGGTGCTGATTGTGTCTGAAGATCCTGCCCTGCCCTATATGCGTCCACCCCTTTCCAAAGAACTGTGGTTCTCAGATGATCCTCACGTGACGGAAACCCTGCGATTCAAACAGTGGAATGGCAAAGAGAGGAGGTATGTGTCCTGTATGCATGTTGCATTTTGCACTAGAAGAACGGACTACCCTGTGGTGTCTCTTGGACTCCAGCATGGAGTGTGGCTTCCCGGAGGTGTTAGCTCACCGTGCTAAGGTGTTTGAGCGATAAGCAGCAGGTTGAAAGATGTGGCAGTGCTGGTCACTGTGAAGGTGTTGCTTCAAACACCAGAGTTAGTTTAGTACTAAATACAATGTAAATCTCGTTGTAATTCCCTTTAAAATAGCCCTTCGACATTCAAAATCCTGTGAAATAAATTAGCAGTAAAGGTGAAGATGCAGCCTCACAGTTTGTGACAGAGCTGCAGGTTCTCTGTTTGGATTCCTGTGACTTAGCATGATTAGCGTTACTGATCTTAAACCTTGAGCTTAAGGAAATTGAAGACCCTAATGGTGCATTTAAAAAGTGATGAGAACTAAAGTGGTAATTGTAAAATGACTAATATCACAGAAAAAGTGGAACTTGCTTGATAATAGCATTTTTTTTCCCTTACAGTATATATTTCCAGCCTCTGTCATTCTATGTGCCTGCTCGCGATCTTCCTTTTGTAGAAAATGGGGGAGTAGCAGTTCTGCGTGGCAAGAAGGTGGGTAGCATGCTAGTTGTTATTCTGGCATCCTACAGCTCTTCAAGTAGAGCTTATGGCCTACACTGATACTAAACAGTCGTAGAAGATGTGGTGAGGTTGGCTGAGGAGAGTATGAAAATAATGTGGCCAAAGTGTTTGACGTGCTAGCTAGGTAAGAAGCAGGCATGGGTGAAGTTTGAAAGTAGGAAAAGTTATCAGGGATAGCAATGATCTGAGGGAAGAGGAGGAAGATGGAAAGATAGGATTAAAGTTTAGGTTTGGGACATACTCATGTGCAGAACCTGGGAGAAAGATGAGATATATTGGAGCTTAGGCTATATCACTTAGAGAGATTAAGGAGAGTCATATGTAATGTATGGTGGATTCTAACATGAGCAAGAGTGTTGTGCTGAATCAGCAGGATGGTGAAAAGAAGTTTGGTATGAGGCATCCAATATGTTTGCTTCCTCGCTTTTGTAAATATTGCTAAAATAAAGATTTCGGAGTCCTCTTACTGCTGATCTGCGTTAGGTGTCTGAGCTCATTCCTTGGAGTTAGATCCTGGGAAGATCGGCATGAACTACGATTGTTGCCAAGAGAAGGTCCCTGAATTCCTATTTCCAGCCTCTTTTTCCTCTCCCGACTTCCCATCTTACGTGTCTCCCTCCAGATTACACATTAACTTAAAGACAGGAAAATGTTACTTCCACGTCTGCTTCTCCGCTCAGTAACTTGTGCAGTTTAACTCAAGTACATGAAGTGTGAGCTCTCCTTATTTTATTTTGCAGGTTGTGCATATGGATGTTAGAGGCAATGTAGTGAAACTCGATGATGGTACCCAGATATCCTATGACAAATGTCTAATTGCCACTGGTGAGTTTTCTGCTATTTGTTCTCTGTCTTGTGGCACGCCTCTTGTTTCTAGTGGGGTTTACCTGCAGTGGAAGCCTCTGCAATACATTTCAAACCCTTTTCAGAGCAGTCACTTGAAGGGCGGTCACGGAGACAAATAAACCTGCCAGGTGTAGATCTTTCCTTTCTCACCTGCTTCTGGGTGAACTTTCACAGTTCTGCTTGGTGAAAACCCAGAAGAAAAAGGGACTTCCTCATCCACTTGATAAAGGCACTCCTGTACAGCACAGCCTCTTGAGAACCTGCTTGCAGTAGTGGCAAGAACAACCAGGGTTTGCCTGGGCGAAATATTGCTGCAGTGTGTAGCTTTAGTGCCCTGACTTGCTGCGGCTAAGATGGAGCTTAGTGTCTCTGGTCAGTGGAGCAAGGTATAACATTAGATTTTGTGCTCCACAGTGATTTGCTGGGTTACCCAGTGATCTCCTTGATCTTTCCTGATAGATCCTTTTTATGTGATTTTTTTTTTCATGTAAAAAAATCATGAGAGCAACAAGGGGGAGAGCGTATTTTAACAGTGGGAGGGGCCAAGTCCAGATGCAATGTTTGGCCACATCGTCAGCAGTGTCATTAATTGCGTTCTTATATCTTTAGGTGGTTCCCCAAGGAATCTACCTGCAATTGAAAGAGCAGGAAAAGATGTACAACAAAGACTCACACTATTTCGCAAGGTAATTTCCGAGTGCTGCTGGGCCTGGAGTGAGCTCGAAGAAATCGGTACCCCTATTATAATTTTCAACTTGTTAGCTCTTCTTTTTTGAGTCCAGGACATCACTGCCTTGGCATCGGTGTCCTTCAGCCAATAAGCAGGAGTGTATCTAAATAAGTTTATGTCTAATAACTTCATTTTAATTTGCTTTTGAGAGTTAGTGGAAAAAGCAAGACTCTGAGTTTGCTTGGAATCTTCCTAGTTTAAAATGATAAAACAAGTCTGCATCTTCAGGCAATAATTGAATAATGAAAGCAAAGAAGCTTGTACAGACACTAGGAAGCCAGAGGAAACACTGGAGGAGGCAAAAACACGTTTCCACGTTATGACTTGGGGAGAGCAATGCTCCTCTTTCAAAGGGAAAAAAAATTGAGAAATTCATTTTCTGCTGCTGGTGCTGTCCAAGTATATCTGAAAAGGGAATAAATCTTCTTTCAGATTGAGGACTTCAAAAATCTGGAGAAGATATCAAGAGAGGTCAAGTCCATCACAATTATTGGTGGTGGTTTTCTTGGCAGTGAACTGGCCTGTGCCCTGGGAAGAAGAGGTAAGTTTGAACCCACAGGCAACCTTCAGCCTGGCACCTTGACAGAAGCAACAGACAACCAGTGCAAGCAGCTTGACATTATAAACTTCCTTTTCATTGCCCCACTGCTGAGTTTTTGCCCGGATTTGCAGTTTGCCCAAAATAACCTTAATGCACATGCCTTTTGTTGGCTATATGGCCTGACCTGGATTTTCATTTTCTCTCTCATAGCTGTCAGGCAGCACCTGACCCCAGAGGTGTTTTGGAAGTTGGGCTGTCTGGAAGCTCTGCAGGACAGTGCATGTTGCAAAGTCATTCCACTCTTTAGTAAAAGTTATATTTGCTCTGTCAATACTAAAGCCACCCTGAAATTAGTATTTCAAAGAGGCTGTGAAAAATTGTAAAGTTATTCTCAAGTGCCTGCAACTTTTTGAATTTCTGCAGATTTCAAAGAAGGGAAATTATCTCCAAAACACTATTCATCTTGCATCGTAACTGCATCATAGCTGCATGTTACCCTAGAGTTTGCAGGCATACTGTGGCTAATTACTTTGTGACTCCTGTGTAAAATCTAGAACTCCCAATTTTTGAAAAATTTATTCTAGCTCCTTGTCTGAAGTAAACTAAAGCATCTGCTTGTGTTGTGAAATCTGCGCTGCTGCTCTTTGTCCGCGATACAGGAAGCCTGTTCTTTGCTTCCCTTTCAGCGCGAACCAGAGGCCTGGAGGTGATTCAGCTGTTTCCGGAGAACGGCAATATGG
The DNA here is from genome assembly GCA_003342815.1 of Eudromia elegans. NCBI lineage: Eukaryota > Metazoa > Chordata > Aves > Tinamiformes > Tinamidae > Eudromia > Eudromia elegans. Next base: position 2,448,081 of record PTEX01000032.1, read on the forward strand.
GCAAGGTCTTGCCTGAATATCTGAGCAACTGGACCACGGAAAAAGTCAGGAGAGGTGAAGCTGCTTTTCAGTCCTCCTTCTCTGCAGGTGTCAGGGCTCTGGTGTTGAGGCCAGCAGCTCTCTTGCAGCCACTTCTTATTTTGAAGTTTTGTCAGAAAAAAAACTGAGTCCCTTGCAAGGTGGCCCAAGTGCAAAACAGAACTAGTCACAGCTCAGGCTTGTCCATGGGCCATTTGGGTTGCACAGAGCAGTTCTTGGCAGTTTCCCTGGGAAAGTCAAGCCAAATGCACAGTGGTGCTGCTGAGATTAACCCTCTGGTCGACCACATGCACAGTGGCCCCTTCTGCCGTACAGCTCTCGAGCTGCTTCAGCAACCCCCATGATCTGGAACTCAAGTTGGGTAAAACTTCTGCCTGGCCTCCCCTTCTGAGTTACTCTAGGCTCAGGTAATTTTTCGTGTTCTAGCCCAATCCTGTCAGCCTGGAGTCATTTTGAGAGTGTTACATAGCCCCATGCCTTGAGTGTGAACCTTTGCCAAACAAATTACTCTAGTGTTTAGCTCATAAAGTAGTAAAGTCAGAGGTATTCTCATTTTTCTCCCTTTTGCTATATTTAGTGCAGAATAAATTTCTGTGCGTTGGTAAGTGGAGTTGGGGATAGGAGGAGGGGGAATAGAGCTGGTGTGGAGGTTTAAGGCCTGGTAAGTTGGTGGGAGTGAGTGTTCTTTCCACTCTGGATGGCTCCTTCATAGGACTCATGGATCTGGCTGTGGCAGATGTTGGGTATTCCTAGTATTCAAGGAACCAGGCTTTGGGCCAATCCAGTCTTGTGGATTTGACCATGTCATTATGAGACATATATTTTGTGTGTTGTTTCCATACTGCTCTCCAGCTCTTTATCTCTTTCTCTTCGTTCCACACTATGTTGCCACAGGCAGTAAAAATAAGGTGGTCGTTCACATGGTTCCTACTCTGTGCACTGCTTTGCCTGCATCTGGGTGTGAACCAAAGGCACCAGCTGAAATCTGTTTACCCTTGAGCAAGCAGTTATGGCCTGTTTTTGTTTCCAGAGGGTGTTAATGTCATGCCTAATGCAGTGGTGAAGTCTGTCTCTGTCAGCGGCAAGCGGCTGGTGATTAAACTGAAGGATGGCCGAAAGGTAAATGTAAAAGCAGGGAGAGGGTGGAGCTTCCAGGGGCACTGAGAGAGTTAAAATAATAATTGGGAATTCCCAAACAGGTGGAGACCGATCACATTGTGGCTGCAGTAGGGCTCGAGCCTAACGTGGAATTAGCCAAGTCTGCTGGCCTGGAGGTGGACTCTGACTTTGGTGGGTTCAGGGTGAACGCGGAGCTGCAGGCACGCTCCAATATCTGGGTGGTGAGTATCTGGGATGGAGACTCTCAAGAGACAGGATCAACTGTCTTGTTACACTGACGTGCAGCTGATTTATTGAGGGCTGGTGCACGTCGATTTAGGTGAATGAGGGCAAAATAACGAGTCACGGGAGCAGTCGTAGTGCAGATCCCGCTACAGCCGTGGAGCCCATTCATGCAGCACAGCACAGTGTGTTGCTGTGGCGACGCCCGTGCACATTCCTGAGTATTTATGCCGTATAAGAGGAGTTGGGGCTGTCTAAAGATAGCGCAGATCTTTCTATTGCATAAGAGTCCCTTCGGTGGGAGTCAAGACTTTGATGCTTCTGGAATAAATATACCTGATCCTGTCTTAGTTTGGAGAAGACCAATGAGAAACGCTGAGCGTATGGGAGTTGCATAGCCCAGGCAGGGGAAAAAGCAGGGTTTGTCAGGAAAAACTGCTCATTTTTTTTCTGCTCCATTTTCCTCATTCTGGTGCCTTTCATGTTTTGTGTGTTAAGTCAAACCTTTTGTGTCTATGTTCAGTCCTCACTGACTGCCTTTCTCTTTAAGGCAGGGGATGCTGCCTGCTTCTATGATATCAAGCTAGGCAGGAGACGTGTGGAGCACCACGATCATGCTGTTGTAAGTGGAAGACTAGCTGGAGAAAACATGACAGGAGCTGCAAAGCCCTACTGGCATCAGTCCATGTTCTGGTAATGCTGATTTCCTCTTTTGGCATTTCTCATTTGGCCAGGTTGCAGGGGCTATGACAAGATGCACCTTGTAAAGGTTTCTGTTTCCTGAGTGTACTGAAATACTTCAGCAATAACTTCACAGCTCTTGTTGCCAGAAGCTCAGGGAACAGGAGGACATTTGAGCTTTAATATACTTTAATCCAAGAGTTTAAAAACATTTGGAAGTGTTTTTCTTTCCTGCAAATCCCAGTTACTCGCCAAGTGGGTCGCATTCAGCAAAGCAAGCAGCAGTAAAGAGCAGCCACTCGGCTTTTTCTGAATCTTTTTAAAAAAATCTGTTGGTTCAAGATGGATCAGAAATTTAAAATTAGCAGTGTTTCTACTTTTCCCCAAAAAGAATCTTCTCAGAAATTGTAATTTATGGCTTGCCATCTTTTATCTGAACACTCAATCAGCGCACCCAGAAAGATGTTATTGCTTCACTGTTAACCTCTGGAGAAAAAACAAAATGCAGAAGTGTCCATCTTAATTGTGCCTTTTCTTCGTGCTGCCCTGACCATGATATAGGTGCAAGCAGTTGGAGGGCCCTGAGTGAAGTCTCGTGTTCTGTTGACAGGTGTTGACTCTGGAGGTTTGCCAGCCCCCACCGAGGGAGACTTCCTCCTGTCCTAAAAAGCTGGCAGATAGCAGCAACTCCTCTTACTTGCTTTTTCCATGATGTTCAGAATCACTCCTGAGCTCTGACTTATTTACTGCTGCGTGCCTAATCTGGTTAGTTGGCAGGTTACTGGAATTCGTGTCAGTCTGCCCAGTGTGTGTTCGAGATACTAGCTGGGAAGGTAGGAGATAGCCAGACTGTTCTGTATGATGCAGCGTGGCTGGGAACACCTTTGATTTAATTTCTTGGACCTCAAACCATGGCTGCATTGACTCCTAAAATCACCCCAGTTCATATCCAAAAGGTCCAGTACAAAGAGGTGTTAAAGGAATGTGCCTTTTTCTTTAATTGTCCTCACATGCAGTCTCTGAAATGTCTATTAAGTAATTATCAGGGCTGCAAAGTCTACTGAGCAGTACTAGAAGTTCAAATGTTTTTATTTGGACCTGGAGGAAGATTTGCTTCTACCCTAGCTTTGTCTTCAAATCATGTGTATTAAGCAAGCAAAAGATTTTCACGAAACTCCCCACTGCTCACCCTTGAGCCTCGAGATGAGGCATGCAGCTCGCTGGAGTAGTGAGATGCATGCGGATAGTGGAAGCTCTCCAGCACCCTCCAGAGAAGTAGGCCCCAAGTATTTTAAGTTTTTTCCTCACTGACTGTTTTGCTCTGAAACTGATGGCCTTAGACTGTGTCATGAATCCTCGTTGCAGTGGCAGACTGTTGAGAAGATGAGGTTGTTAGTTAGGTGAATGTTTGCAGTGCCCTGCTTAGGTCAGCACAGAAAGATTGCAGAAAGATATCTGTTTCCTGTGTTTTTCTTCCTGTGATTTTTGGATGGCTATGATAAATTGGATAGGAACCATGTTTTGAGTAGGGGGGGCTGAAGATACCTGCTTCAGTGTTTAAGACAGGAAAAAACATAGGATTGTTTCATGTCATTTGTGTGCACCCAGGAAGTTAGTGACATGAGATTGATTTTTAAGAAATAAAGACTCTTACTTCAGATCTTGTCACTATTTTCCTTCAGTGTTTGTTAGCTATGTAATTTGGAGTTCCTTAATGACTTCCTACTGGAAACAACTTCTAGCTCTTGCTTTATGTTGCTTGCACTGGATTAAACTGTGGTTTCAGAAAGGCTGGAGCTTATATATATCCTTGCAGGGAGCAGATTTGTAACTGCAATCCAGGTTTGTGTTGCCAAAGTAAGCACAAGTTTAGACCTGTGTTGTACAGGTGCAAAATAAACTACAAGGGTTTTTGAAGAGACACCAACATCCAGTAGCTGAACCACATCTCCTAAGGACGTCGAAGAAATTCATGGCATGGAGGCAGCCTTTGCTTGCCTGACATTTAGATCTATTCCTGTCTACTGATTTTCTTCAAAGGAAGAAACAGAGAATGCACAGATCTGTATGACCAGAACATTTGTCCTGGCCTGGTACCCCTGAAGCTCTCATGTGCAGCTAAGCTGACACTATTTGGTATTTACTAATGTTAATTATATGATATACTATGATTAATATATGCAAGCATATTATAAGATGTAATAGCATATAATTATTAAGAACATATTATTATATACTATTATTGTAGTACATGTGTGTTTATTCATTTGTGAATGTATATATACACACACATACATATTCCTACAAATTCCTACTCTGGAAGTAACTAGAGCTTCCTGTAGGGACCCACATTCTCATAGTTGGATTTAAATTTCCATACTAACGTATGCAGAAGAGGTGCTCTCACTTAGTCTGTGCTCCAGGTCTTTACCTACCACTGAATTTTCTTTTCCTGTTCATTCCTAGGAGCGATTTGGGTCCCGACGTGGGCTATGAAGCCATTGGCCTTGTCGACAGCAGTTTGCCTACAGTAGGAGTGTTTGCTAAAGCAACAGCAAAAGACACGCCAAGATCTGCCACGGAGCAATCAGGTAGGAGGGATGGAGTCCTCTTTGGGAGCTGTCTGGGTGCGTGAAGGGTTCCGCATCTTGCAGGTCGTGGCTGCTTGGTTTTAGTCTTTGGTCTTGGAGCAGAGCACTAGGGACTGCAGTGTGAACTCTTCTTGTTCTTCTAGACAAAGCTCCAGAGGCTGTTTTTGATCTTAAAACTTGATTAAAACATGATATTCCCCTAACTAAGCACCATGCAACTTATTTCAAAATAAACATTCTCTTTGTTTTCTTTTGTTAATTCAATGGAGCATAATTTCCTCCATAGTAGTAGTACTCCTTAAATGGTTGATTTCTGCACCCACTCTTTTGTTCAGGTCTAAGCATATTTATGTTGTATAATGCACATATATATATATGTGTGGAGGGATGTATGTATATGGTTAAAGTTCTGTGTTTTGCATTGGTATTACATGGAAGGTGGGCATTGTCAGAAATGCACTTAGTGCTGTACCCAGTTCTGGGCTCCCCAGTACAAGAGGGACAAGTGAGTCCTGCAAAGGACTGCTAAGATGATTAAGGGACTAGAGCATCTCTCATGTGAGGAAAGGCTGAGAGCTGGAGAAGACTAAGCAGGGATCTTACCTATGCATATAAGTATCTGAGGAGAGCTTGCCCAGAAATTGGGATCAGACTTTGCAGTGGTGCCCAGTGACAGGATGAGAGGCAAAAAGCACAAACTGAAGCACAGGAAGCTCCATGTGAACATAGGGAAATGCTTTTTTTTTTTTTTTACTGTGAGCCCTGGAACAGGTTGCACAGAGATCCTGTGGAGTCTTCATCCCTGGGAGATACTCAAAACCCTCCAGACAGGGTCCTGGACAATGTGTTCCAGGTGACCCTGCTTGAGCAGAGGAGAACTATACAATCTCCAGAAGTTCCTTCCAATCTCAACTATTCTGTGATTTTGTGTGTGATGCTGTCAACTCAAAATGACACCTCAGTCTCTTACAGAGGTCTGCTTTGGAGCTATCTTCCATCATAGGCAGATAGTTTTGTCATTGTTCTTCTGCACTGACCGTTTGAGATCAAATCTCTCTCATGTCTTTGCATTAGGGACAGGTATTCGATCAGAAAGCGAAACAGAAGCAGAAGCCTCAGAAGTAGCCATTTCTTCAACCTCTTCACCAACGCCTCAAGTTCCAAAGCAAGGAGAAGATTATGGCAAAGGGGTCATCTTCTACCTCAGGGATAAAGTTGTGGTAGGAATTGTGCTATGGAACATCTTCAACAGGATGCCCATTGCTCGAAAGGTCAGTGGACTGGTCTGCTGCAGGTTGGGGTTGTGGCCATTGGCTTGCTTATCTAAAGGATTCATGAGTGTATTTATTTGAGGGGAAAAAATCAGTCTACCCCTTTCAAATGAGAATAAATTCATGCAGATGCTCTGGAGCAGAGCTGTGCAGCCTCTAAGGACAGCCGTGTCTCAGGTGGATTACAGGAGCTGCCCTTGTGCTTTTCTGGCTTTTCTATTCAGAGTTGTCACAGAACAGCTTGTATCAGGCTTACCCCTCATCCCTTGCCTTTGCACAGCTGAAGTTTCTGACCTGTAGTAAGTTCAGGCAAGAATCACATGAGACTGAGCATCAGAGTGACTTGTCCTATTTTGTGCTACTTTGTCTAATGTTCAGATGTCAAAATTAGTTATATGAATAGACACATGTGTCATCCTAGACGTACAGCCATAAAAGGGGCCTTGAATAGCCACTTCAGTCTGTCCCTCTTCCCCAAAGGCTGGATTAGCTATATTTGTTATACTTTCTAACATTTTGGAGAACTTTAGAAGTAGTTTAACATATGAGTGTGCTGCTATTCAGAGCCTAGGGGACCTGTTCCCAAAAGAACTCTTCTTAATGCTGAAAGTTTTGTTGGTCCTTCAACTGTCAGCACCTCGTTACAGAGAGCATGTGAAGAAGTCTGGCAGTCTAAGCTGCTTGTTCCATGTGCAGTGTTTAATGCATCCTTCCTTCCTTCAGATCATCAAAGATGGGGAGGAACATGCTGATCTCAATGAAGTTGCTAAGCTGTTCAACATCCATGAAGACTGAACTCCGGAAGGGCATTGCTGCACTAGGAGTGAACGGGGCAGCTGGCTGTGTACACCCCTTGCTCCGCATCCTTGTGAATATTTCCACACACTTAGAAGTTTAACATTTGCACCAATAAAATCAGTTTCTTCTAAGTTAAAGGCCTTTGCTATTTTTTTTTCCTACACCTCACTGTTTGGACGGGGCTCTCCTTTTCCCTTGCATCAGCAGCAGGGAAGCCTGGAGAGCTGCAGCCTGTTTTCTTGCAGCACTTCCAGGCTCGAGGGCTGCACTAGTGACAGCTCTGGAAGGAGCTGGAAGCTGGTGATGGCTGCACTCAAAATTACACTGTGTCCTTTCTGACAGCTGAGAGGGTCTTTGGCACCAACCACACTGTAAGAGATACCTGGACCCTGAAGAAGGGACGTGTTTTATGAATGGCTGCTGGGTACAGCAGTGGGTGAGGGAGCGCACAAAGTGTCATCTGCCTCCTGGGGCCTGCCCTGGGGCTGTCTGCCAGCGTGGCTGCGAGCAGAGGAAAACAGTGCTGCTTAAACAAGTGCTGGTCCTCAGCTTGCAAAAGAGACAGGGACATCTTACCAGTGTATGGAAAGAGCTGATAGCAGTAGGAGGGGGCCCAGTGAGAGAAGGAGAGGCAGTGATACAAACTGAAGCACAGAAAGGTCCATCTGAACCCATAGTGAAAAGAAACAAACACTTCTTCCCTGAGGCTGGTTGAACAGTGGCCCCGGGCAACCTGCAAGAGCTGAGCCTGGTTCAGGTGCTCTGTGGTCACAGCGTTGGTGAGCGCCGCCCCTGCAGGCGGCCACAGGGAACGAGAGAGATGGAGCCTGCCTCATGGCAGGCGGGCAGGCAGTTACTGGGTCCCATTAATGGGAACACAGAGGGATTTGTCTTGGGGACTCCTTGCCTAAGCGCTGACGGTAGGTTTGCAAGGCTGGAATAGCTGCTGGGTACTCAGGATGTCTCAGCCCAGAGGAGGTAGGTGCCTCATGTGGATGGTGAGGCAGACAAATTTTGATATATCTATATATGCATATAAAAATAAATGATCTTTTTTATCATTTACTCCTTATGCCCCCACCATATCCCACTGGTCAAGGAAGGAACCTCTGCAGGGCAGAGGGGGAACAGGAGCCCCCATGTGAGACAAGGAGTTGGCCGCCCTGGTTCCAGCCCAGCAGTAACGAGGGTGTGCAGGGTTGTAGGCTAATTCCCAGGGCAGAAGGTTCGGTCCCGGGCGGTCACAGCCTCCTCCTTACCCTGAGCTTTCCTTTTTTTCTCCACCATCACATCACCAACCTGCCTGTGTCACTGGTTCTTCGTATCTCACGCGTCTTCTCCTGCAGACATGTGGGCTCCTACAGCTGCTTTTGAAGCTCGGCCCCTTGCACAGCCGCCGCCTGCACCCCTGGGCTCATGTCCGGGCTGGTTCAGCCCTGGTCGTGGCTGCTCCCAGGCCCACGGCACCGCGGGCTCCAGGCAGAGTTGCCCTGCCGGTCCTCGTGGTGCTCAGAGACGCCACTCGGCAGAGGCAGCTCGGGGCGTCCACAGCCAAGGCAGCCTCCTCTGGGCATCCTCCTGCATCCTCACATGGGGCACCACGACCCCCTGCCCAATGCAGGGCAAAGGGCTGCGGAGGGGGGTGCTCAGCCCCAGGGGCTCTGGAAGCCCAGGGTGAAGCCGGCCCAGCCCGACCGGAGCAGCAGCCGCGGCCCTGGAAAGAAGCAGAGGCAGCAGCCGGGAGGCCTGATGCAGGTTTTTTTCTGTACATAAGTGTTTTTGACACCACAGCCGGTTGCTTATAATAAAACAGAAATCAGAAAGAGCAGCCAGAATACACACCCAAAGGCAAAAAAAATCCCTCGGCTTAAAAAAACAAAGAGGAGCCGGCCAGGCCCCGTGGATGGGGCGGCCAGGAGTCCAAGGGAGAGGGAGACACCTGCCCTGGCTGGGAAGAAACACAACACAATGGGAAAGGAAAAATAAAGCAAACAGAAAAACCCACCGGAGGCTCCGGAGCAGGGGAAGAGCCAGGGAAAAGGGGGAGAAAAAAAAAAAAAACAGAAATCAACAGATTGTCCCGTCCTCCAGAGTCCTGTTAGCACCTGTACAATAAAACTGTACCATGGCGGCGCCTGCGCCCGCTCCGGGCGCCTCTCCCGCTGCACGGCTCCGGGAAGCGACGGGGCCCGTCCGGGTCAGAGCGCGGATGGAGCAGGCGGCGCACGAGGCACCGGCCCGGGGGCGCTGCGGGAAGGAGGCGCCGGCAGCTCCGGAGCCAGGGCTGTCCCAGGGGCGCTGCTGGCAGGCGGAGTGCTGGAGAGGAGCCGGGGAAGAGCCCCCTGCCCTGGTGGAGCTCACATCATCACAGTGATACAGACTCAGCAAAACAAACAAACAAACCCAAAACAAACAAAAAAAAAACCCAAAGGAAACATTACAAATTAAATACTAATTAAATAAATACTATGGAAGACGTCGGGAGGGGGAGGGCAGAGAGAGGCGCAGTTCCACGGGGACAGGCAGGGGTGGCTGAGGCGCCCGCCGCCCCTCGCTCCGCGGGCTCCGGAAGCTCCCGCTCCGGAGAGGCCTTCAGCTCCTGGTGGAGCCGGACGGGGCGGGCAGGGAGCCGCTCCTGCCGCACGGACCCCGGGAAGGCCGTGGGGGCAGTGGCCTCTCCTCGTGGCTGGAGTTCAGGTGCCCCGGGGGAGGCCTGGGGTCCCCACTGCTGGCGCTGGGAGGGCTGCTTCCCGTTGGTCCTTATTATTGCCTCGTGACGCAGGGAACGGCCCCGTCCCCGTCAGCTGCTCCAGGCCTCATACTCCACGGCGGAACCCAGCAGCTGCAGCAGCTCGGGCTCGTAGCGCACCAGCTCCACTGTCTCTGCAGCGCCCGGCGCCAGCTCGGGGCTCTCGGGCACCTCGGCCTGAGCCAGCACCTGGCTGAGGGCGACCTGGCGCTGGAACTCGGCCTTGGGCAGCGTGGCGACCTCCAGGTGGGGGAAGCGGGCCTGGAAGATGCGGGAGGAGAGCTTCAGGCGCTTGAGTACGTCGGAGAAGAGGAACCAGTTGCAGGGCCTGCGAGGGAGGCAGGAGAGTCAGGGGGGCTCCACGGGCTCCCTTCCCACCCGTACCTCTCTCGGGGAGCGCTCGGGGCAGGATTTCATGAGGAACTGTCCCACAGATAGAGCTCTTCAGGAAAATCACTAGTGGTTCCCTGGAGAGCGCCACATTTCCCAACACTGCCAGTGCTTTTGCAAGGGGCTGTCTGTAACTCGGCCTCTCTCATGCTCATTTTAAGGAAAACACCCACCTGAGATGCCTCGAGGGGCTCAGATGACTGACACACCTGTGAAGGGGATGCCAGGGCCATGACCACAGCACTAGAGAAGGGTACACACACCAAGGAGCTGGCAAAACCAAATGCCTTCCAGAGAGATTTGAGTTTAATTGCATTGTTTTGTGGGGTCGATTTGAAACACATCTGTCTTAAACCAGAAAGATCTTTCCTTGCTTGCTGCCCTTATCCACATGCATCTCAGTCTGTCTCCCCTTTCCATTCCCTCTGGGGTACACGGCCAAACTTCCTATAAGTGCTGCGCTAAGGAGACCCAAGTCAGGAACAGCAGCACCAGTGCCCCCTGCATTCTCTCTGCTCCAGGAAATGATACTCACCCCCGAGAGACTGACACTTGGAGGTTATAGCTGGGAAGGAGGGGCTTGTCTGAGAACTCAAACATGAAGTTGTCCGATTCTTGCTCATCTTCCTCCTGGTCTGAACTTCCCGGAGGATTGAGCAGCAGATCGCATCCAAAGCCATCCTTCCCCTCTGAAACGAGCAAGATGGATGTTGGCATTATTCACAGTTTCACTCCAGCCAGCACACGCTGGTCCCTGGGGAGCAACTAGTTACTACTACACTTCCATATGCACCTGCCCACAACATCATGGCAAATCCAAGAGCTAAATCCCAAGGGCTCCTCACACTTTCTTTCCAGCCCTTCAGTTTGGAGAGCACATGCTAAACTGCTCTGTGTCTCTGTTAGGTTGAAAGAGCACATCATGTTACAGTAACGTTCAGCTTTGCACTGATCCCACACGTGAGGCCCAGGTACCACCTGCTTACAAGATCAGAGCGATTCCTTAGCTCAGGTGCACATGGATACCCCAGGCCCTTCCTGAAATGGGCTGTCATTTCCCCACTCCTTGGCCGGTGCCACCACCCTCAGCCTAGAGGCATCTGCACGAGCGGACAAGGAGGTGGAAGTAGGAGCCAAGCAGGAAAAGCATCTCTAAGGACCACGGTTCCTATGAAGGACAACACTGTCCTCTGCTCGAGCACTTCTACAACCAGATCTAGCTCTTGACAACTGTGAGAAGATTATGCAGGTGTGCACACCAGGAGCCGTGGGTATGTAAAGACTGGAAGATGGCACCACCATCATGCAGCAGATCTAGAGGTTTATGCAAGAGAACAGGAATAAGGACAACTTCAGAGAAGTCAACATGTCTGGTGTAAGCTCTTCTAAGAGGAACCTGATGTCTAGCAGGATTTGCTTGACAGAAGATGGAGGACAGCACATTCAATCCAGAAACCATTTGAACATAAAGTTCACTATTCACCAGTTTGGAAAGCAATTGGCTGAAAAATAGCTTCCTGTCAGGATTTTATTATCAAAAGGTATGAACAGCCTTGGGTTTTCAAAATGTTTTTGTCCTGCTGAGATAACACAGCTCTGAAAACTTCCAGAAAATAGGTTTAGATTCTGTGCAGAGAAATCAGAGCAAATGTGCTGGTGAGCAAATACACCAGTCATAGAGAAGTTCAACACCACGCATAAAAGAAAAGGCTACACAAAGTGTTCTTTGGGTATGCTGCATGAACAAGACCTGAGTGCCATGCTGCTATATGAATAAATAGAGCACCTGGTAAGAAGGTTATTTTAATAGAAAAAAAAGACTTGAAGACAGGGGGAAAAAAAAGCCCACCAGAACAATAACACAAGCAAGAAACGTCACTACAAAGAAAACAGACCCTTGTTACTCGCTTGGGTATCTTGTGCCACCCACAGTGCTACCTCGCTACTGCTGCTAGCTGATCCAGGCGCTGATGAAACAGATCCTCGGGGATCATCGACCTGGGGGCTGGGAAGGACCACAGCCCTTTCGAGCAGTGTGGAGGTACCTGTTAAAGCCTGAGGCTCTCGAGATGTGAGCACCAGCCCAACGAACTGCACAAGGATCTTTCTACTGGTGTGAGGATGAAGAGATGCTTCTAGGGATGTGCACGCTGCATTTGCCTGGCGTTTTAGCTAGCTTCAGGCAGCACAGGACAGAAGGAAGATGAAGCCTGATAGACAGCACGAAGCAAATGACAGAGACCCAGCAGAGGCACCAGTCACAGCAGCTACGATTTAGCATGAAGTCCCAGTGGAAAAAGTGCTTAACTTAACAGAAAAGGTAGTCTTCTTGCCATCCTCAAACAAAATCCTCCAAAGAGGATAACTGAGATCCAGGCAGAGCAATATGATGGGCACTGATGAATGGGACCAAAGCAGATATTCAGACTCACATACATGAGCTCTCCGGGTTACAAAGAGCCCAGCCATGCAGTAGTAAACACAAAGTATCAATCCTTCCTACCCACAAAACCATACACAGTTCTCCTTCCTTGATCAACAGAGAAATCCAAGAGGGAGACAGTGACAAATCAAAAGGCATAATATCTTTAACACATTGCAGGCCCATAAAAGCTATTTTTCTCTCGATAATGAGGATTTTTTACAAACAAATGCAATAACTTCAAGAGCTAAAAAAAAACAGAGGAAATAAGCTCTGGTCTGAACACTTTCCTTGGCATGCCCAAGATTCAGAGGCCTAATGGACATAGAGTTTTCTTACAAACACAGAACATCATCTGTTCTGAAATGAAGAGACACCAGGACCTTCCAAGGATATGTCTTCAAGACCAGCCTTCCAAATGCATCCAACTTGTTTCACTTCTAAAATGAGATATAAAACTGACAGTAGGAGACAACTAAAATTGACAGCCTTTGAGCTTGCTAAGTGCAGAAATAACCCAAGTCTTAAAGAGGACTTGACGTGATGATCTACTGCCTTGGAAGTGGTTGCAAGGGACAAACCACTGGATCGAGTGCATCTCCATTCATGGACCCTAGCAGAACTGGAATAATACAGTGAATAATTTAAAAAATGAAAACGTGCTCTGAAGCAGAGAAGAGGGGCCCATAACCCCAAGGCACAGCTGTCCTGCTGGATGGGCAGCTCTGGGAACCTGGAGAACCTCAACAAAATAAAAATTTCCTCTGTTGATAAGCAGCTACTACGGGAGTAACAAGGAACATGACAAAAATAACCTGTTACATGATTGAGACCCAAAGACTCTTAGGAATCACTAGCAGCTGTTAGAGTCTAGTCCTGAACAGTTTTCACCTTACTTAGAGGGAAGCATGCGTGCTGCTTCCCAAAGAAAGACTCCATTTCAGGAACAGTGGGAGCTCCCGGCACGCAACATATTGGTGGGATCTCCACGTACCACATGAGCTGGGAAAGAAGCTGAGAGACAACCTTAGCAAGGGACACATCATTATCTAGCAGATTTCTTTCTGTAAATAAAATAGCCTGAACTCACCTAGTACAGAGCTGCTGTAGAAGTCCCATGCTGTTCGAGGATCCCCATCTGTACGGCCCTGGAGATCCGAAAGGTAATCTAAGAAGAAAAAGAAAAAATAGAGGGTAAATGCGTATCTACTGGACAAAGCATATTCCTGGAGTGCATATCTATTGCTCCTGGGAAGAGCAGTGGAAGTGTTTTACCCTGTTTTGCAGCTAGACCTTATGGCAAAAGCTGAACCACAACGTGCAAAAAGGGTATCCTCACTCAGGAGAGGACAATGTGGCCCTGGGTCTGAAAAGATGAAATAGAAGCTAATGTGGATAACAACTAGCAACACTGACTGGATTGGAAAAGAGGGTCCTTAGAACTGTCTCAAGTTCAAAATTTTACCTCTAATAACCATGTGTGCTGTTAAGCCTGGAGAAGCAAAGGCACACAGACAGCTGGCAAATCAGGTCTTTTCAAAACTGGGAAATTTCTCCTTTGTATCTGTGTGAGAAGCAGCATCTAATTCTAGTTGTTTCTGTCCTCTTTGCCATTCTGTTGAAGCCATGACACTCTACCCTAACCACACAGAAAGTGAGCGCTGTTTCACTCTCTGCGACAGCGATGCAAAATGGTCCTTTGTACAAACACCAGGCAAGCAGCATTTGGGCAGAACAGTTTTAGAGCTGATGGCATTATTACTTGGCAGCAGAAATATATTGGTTTAGGCTACGCTGTAAACCAGGAACTGCAGGTGTTGAACACAGCGTCTTCTTCCTTCATCCACAACCCTGTCTTCATAGCTATGTGAGGACAACATTGCCAGCATTCTTGCTGTGCACATTAAAAGACTGAAAAGTTACTTGTCCCTTATTCAAAAAATGGCATACATTTCTATAATCAGAGGTTGTGTTGTAAAAACACACACAAGGCATGGTAGAGCTAAAATTACTCAAGCCCTGCTAGAGCCCTTCTCAACCCCTGAACACCCAGCTTTGGTCCCATGTGCTGCCACAACACTGAGAACAGAAGGGCTGCCACCCCAGGACCTGCCCCTACCACAGAGGAAGCGCTTCATCACTTCGCTGCTAGCAAGCTTCACAGCTGTCTGTCCGGAGTACGTGGCCAGAGTAGGATCAGCACCATAGGAGAGTAGAAGCCACATGGTTTCCAGGTTGTCATTTGCTACTGCATCATGGACAGGCCTGCAAGGAGGGAAGCATTAGCAGATGAAGAGATCCGAAGGGTTCACAAAGCAAACAATCTGTTTCTTGTTAAGACAAATCGAGTAATGGCTGTCAGGTCTTCCTGGAAAACCACCCCTTGCTCACTGCCTCACACTGTTCAGGACTTCTCTGATGTTCCTCCCACTTGCTGACTTGCCTTGTGCCATCCTGTGCACTGCAGTTCACGTTGGCGCCGTGTTCCAGCAGAATATGCAGGATATCGATCCAGCCTCGCGCGCAGGCTTCGTGCAGAGCTGTGTAGCCAGCGTTGTCACGGTGGTTCACGTCACTGTTCTTCTTCTGCAGGCAGTAGAGCACTACGTCCTGCAGGAACAAGATCAGCGCAGGCTTGGTTATACACAGACCAAAAAAGGGCAGCACAGGCTACAGAGAAGCGAAATCCACCAAAATTCACCTTGTAGCCCAGGCGGGCTGCTCGCTGCAGAAGGGTCTCCCCAGCATTTTTGTTCACAATCAGCCGCCGAGCTTCAGGAGGAATGTGCTGGGCCACAGGTAACTCAGGGGAAGTCTCTGGGCTGACCTGACGGGACTTACAAAGTGGCCACAAGTCCTGAGGCTTCTTTGGAGAGCGTGTTTTGGGCTGATTACAGCATCCTTTCATCTGGAAAAGAATGAACAGGGCTCCTTGGCACGTGCAGTCATGGTTATGAACAGGAACGTCCATCCTGTTTCTCCCCACATTCAGCATCCTCCTCAGCAGCCCAAGCCTTACCTTGCCCTCATCACAGATCCCTGCCAGGTGTTTGGTTTTGCATTTGCGCTTTCCTGATGGCTTCTCCAGCTCTTCTTGGATGGGAGAGCCACCCGAGTGCTCCAGATAAAAGCCATTTCGGAAGTCTGGGCGTCCTTGAGACTTGTGAGGAGACGGGGAAAGCCTACTTCTGAGTCGCAGCTCCGCGCCTTTGCCCTGCCCAGACTCCTTCTGCTTCCGGTACCTACAATCTAAAGGAGAAATGGGAATGAGGAGCTTCTATGGGTGCAGAACGAAAGGGCTGCAGCAACCCTGATCTCTGTCCACTACTCAGAACAAACTAATCTCGGCAAGTTTCTGATGGCTACAAACATGGAAATCCAGACTCGAAGTACAGTCACTGGAGTAGGAACACGCAGGATGAGGACACAGATTCAACTCAACACAGGGTAGAACCCTTGGCATGAACACAATATGCACCTCGTCAGGCAGCCATCAGGGGCTGAAAGACCATTCATGGGCCTTGCACGTCACCAATGCAAGCAAGGCACTGCTTCCTGCAGGAACAGGGTCTACACACGCCTGGTTATGGACAGTAGGTGGTTCAGGGTCCCCTTGGGTAGAGACCCACTAGGAAAGAGCCCAGCTTGAAGCCTGCTTCCCAGGAATCTGGTTGCAGCACACTGCCATATATGTGCCCCCATGTAAGCCAGTCTCACATGATGACACTCCACAGAAAGAAAACCTGGGCACATATACCCTCTACACTCAGAACTTCTTATTTTGCTTCCTACAAAACCAGACTCTGCCTTGCTCTCTCACATCTTGCCCTTAAGCAGCATATTCAAGTTTTAATTTAATATGCAGGCAGGCAGGAAGTAGCACGAGGTCTCAAGGGAAATTCAAGCTTTTCTTCCTCGCATTATGTGAAACTGCAGGGTTGTTCTTTAGAGTCCTAAACATTGTGCAAGGACACGCACTCTATTTCACTCAAATAGCAACAGACCCCCACAAAGACATGACAGTAACAAGAAAAATCTAGGTATGGTATGAGAAAGTAAAGTGTCATAAATATCAGTGACTTGCACTATGCCTGCATATCTCAAGTACCATGTACTATCTGGGTCTCAACATCTCAGGAAGGATGGAGCAGTGGTGAAGGCAACTAAAATGGAAGAGAGATGGAAAATCTGCCTTTTAAGAGAGGTTGGGACTCCTCAGTCTGGTGGGAAGCCTAAGGAATAGATGATCAAGGCTCAGAGAATCATGGAGAGACAGATCAGTTGAACGCAGACATCTCAATCACCCAATCACACAACATAAGATGTAAGGGCAAAGATTTCACACAAAGCTTTGGTGAGCACACAGTAGGAGGAAAGTGGCCTAAAAGTAGGCAAATCTGAGAATAAACGGACAACAGTAACAAAATTAAATACCCAGTTGGCTTCTCACCCAATCTGGACAGCCCACAGCAGGTTTTCAGATGTACTGAGAGGTAGAAGACAAAAGACGCCTTGCGACTAACCCGAAACAACAGAGTTTAGCAGGCAATGTGCTAAGTAAGCATCCCGATCAACAGTTTTACCTTTACAGAAAGCACACACATTGAAAAAAACCACAGCTGGTCAGCTGCTTGATTCAGACCATGCAGAAACGAGACCTTGGGAATCACAGCACCCTGGCTTTCCAACCTAACCTCACTGAGACTGCCCTTATGTAGCATTTCAGCTTCTCCTGAGGACTGTCAGCCTGAGCACTGAGCTGATGTGGCCGAAGATAACAGGTAGATATGTCACTGCATGGCTGGGCACAGAAGGACACTGCGGCAGGGACAGGCTCTTCTGCAACACTGCTAGAAGTTACCTGCAGGAGAGCTCGGGCAGAGCAACGCATAGGTTGGACCACCACCCAGCGACATGCACGTTCGGACATGTATGGATGAACATCAGCACCCTGGCTTCCAAAAATCTCAAAATACCCCTGGACAGACAGAGACAGTTGGCTGGCAGTTGGATAACTCTAAATATCCAGGAAAAGGAGACCACTAAACTCAGGTAAATAGAGATCACATAGATTTAGTTTTGAAGGAGGTATTGCAGTTATTGAAGGAAAAGAGTCCAGAAGGAGGTAAAGCAGGAAGCACGACACAGGCAGTGGCACAGCCTTCTCCTCTTAGCAAAGCTGCAAATACCAACCACAGCACCACGTGCAACACGCTGACTTTGTCAATCTTCGCCCTCTTGCTCTGTGGTGCAGGCTTGCAAGTTAACTTAATTGAGCAAAACAAAACATAAACACCTCTCTCTATTTTAGCCAGGAATGCAGAAGACCTCCCAGGAGTCTGTGCTTACCTAGGAAAAAAAATTTACTGTGCTATTTTCTCCAGTTCTACCTTGATCCAGGGGTAGTACGAGCACCAAATTAGCCCCAAAAGATGGTGTTCCCCAATCTAAAACATAGTGCAAATATGCTTTAAATAGCTGACCAGCTGAAGTGGTCTATGCAAGCCCACTGTCCTAGCTGTAATGACAAAATTCCATCATTTTATATATATATATGCATACGGCCTAATGTCCAGGTGCATGGTCCCCTTCCCAGACTGTACCTGTTTTGGATTTTCGCCTCCTGTGGGGGTAGCCCACTTGTTCCTCCTCTCGCTCAGTCAGATATTCCCCTGTCTGGTACTTCCGACTTTTCTGCCGTCTCCTCTTCTTTCTTCTGATGTAGCTGTCGTCGTCTTCCTCCTCATTGGGCTCCCACAACTGCCTGGCTGCTTCCACTCTCCAGGGCTGGTCCCGGGCCCTCCGCAAGTGGCAGCTGCTCCTCTCCGACAGAGACCTGTCCCTGGCCCTGCGGTAGCGCGATGTCCTGTGGGATTTTCGCAGCTTGCGACATTTCAAGGACCTATCTTCCTCATCATCATCATCTTCCTCCTCCTCTTCTTCTTCTTCCTCTTCCTCCTCCTCCTCCTCTTCTTCTTCCTCCTCCTCCTCTTCTTCCTCCTGATCCTCTTCCAATGGTAAAATCTCCTGACCAGTCACATCACACTCCCCTGGCACGGCAGCAGAAGAGCCAGCAATGCTTCCTGAAAGAAAGTGAAATTTCTGAGAAAAACAGCCAAGGGCATCGGCAAGAGAAAGCCCTTTGGGGCAGGACAGAAGACAGAAATGAGGCCACACAAATGGAGAAATGCTCCCATTCCAACCCAGGACCCGTTCAATCAGGGAGGGCAGACACGTACCCTGCCCTTGCTCAGCAGTGATGTCTCTGTGTCCAGAACCCCTGGGAAAGACTCACCTGATTGACTCCGCGTCCTGCTGCTCAGCACCACTGGAATGAAATCACGGAAGTTGTTCTTGGGCTTCTTCTCAAGGCAACCTGTCGGGATAACAGAGCTTTGAGGAACAAAACCACAAAAAAAGGCAGAGGGGAATTTGCGCAAGCAAAACTGCAGGCCTGGCACGGGCAGCCTGGCACCACATTTCAGCCCCACGTAGAATTCTGATCTGCTGGGGGAAGCAATCGACTCCAGAGTCACACAGCTGCAGGAGAACTGCAGTTTGGCTCCACGGCAGGAGAACGCCAGTGTTAAAAGAAACAGTGCAGCCGGACAGAGTGAGAACCTACTGCCACCTTAAAGTCACATTCGTACCTTCCTCGTGGCTGTCCCCGCGATGTGCTGGTGATGGGAACTCCGTCTTGGACGGCCGCCTGCGCTTACGCTTCAGTCTGAGGCTGTTGTGATCTTTTACTGATCCCAGGCCAGCTCGGCTTTCTCGCTGGCTAATTTCATGCAGGTCATCGTGGTGTTTTCGCCACTGTGAATGGAAGATGCAGGTTGAAGCTTGCACTGCCAACAAACCGTGCTGGAGGAGCTAAGGAGAGGGGAGGTCAAAATGCTGTCCCACCCCAGCCAGTGCTGCTGCCCTTCAGTATTTTTGATCCCCACATACAACACAGGAATTTGTAAATATGCAAAAATTGCCCAAGAAAGCCTGCACACCCTGGTCTTTCAGATATTAATCTGCTATCAGGTTAGTATCAAGAAGCCCCAGCTCTGGGCAGTGAGCAGCTCTCATCAGGGAGAACTGCTTCCTCACTCTGAATCTCTCCAAAAACCCAATAGCCCAAGCTAGAGCTCATCTCCCTCCTGGCCTTTGGAGACCCTTCCTTGCAACCTCTCACCCACCTTCCTGCCATGTACGTTCCGGCTCCCTGATCTGCTTGCGGCCTCCTCGCTGTCCTGGGCTTTGCATTTCAGTCTCTTGTGGGGCTGCTTGCTATCCCCATCATGCTGTCGCTTGGTCTTGCAGTGCGCGCTGCCCTCTTGTTTGATTTGGCCTGCAGTCTTGAGCTTGACCTCAGGAAGGGCCTGGGCAGCAGCGCCAGCTCGCAGGCAGGCCGCAGGAGGGAAGGACATGTCACACTCCACTCGCTCCTTCTTGACCCTGCATAGATCCACCTGACGCACGCACTGGGGCGGCTCCGCAGCTGGCTGCTCCTGGGAGCCCTCGCAGGCCCCTTCCTTGTGCTGGCTCTCCGCGGGTGCCCCAGGCCCCTCCGAAACCGTTCGCTGGCTCTGCTGCCCTGCTGCGGGCAGGTCGTGCGACAAATAGGCTGCCAGCACCTGGTTTTTAGGCTTTGCATCCGGTTGTTTGAGGCTACAGCTCCCTGGAGGAGCCTCAGTCTGTGCGTTGCTCTCCTTGCTGGAATCAGCCTCGCCACCCTCTTGACTCTTCTGCGGGTTTTCCGGCTTCCCCTTTCCCCCTTTCACGTCCACAGGACTGGCCTGAAGGGCTGGCCCCACGTTCAGGGAGGTTGGGTTGGCAGGTTCCTCGTTGAGTTTGGGCACGGCACAACAGTTCTTGCCCGTGGAGGCAGCTTCCAGAGACGGGAGCCTGGGCAGTCCCTCAGGGGTGTTCTGGGCTGCCGTGCCGGACTCCGCAGGCTGCACGCTGGGCAGCGTCGGGACCTCCCCTGCCCCAGAGGGCTTGCAGGCGCTGCTCTGGTTTGGGGGCAGCTGCCCCACAGTGGAGATGCCAATCGAAAGCAGAGGGGTTTGATAAGGAGACCAGCCGAGAGGCAGAAGCTGAGGATTGGAAGGTTTCCCATTTACCGGACAACGAGGGTAAACACTCCCCTGGACAGGATTCCAAGTAGAGATGTCCTTGGATGGGCACAAAGGAGCTCCTGAAGCAACTCTGCCATGAAGAAGCTTCTTAGCAGGATCCTGCTGTCCCTCTGCACTGCCCTGGCTGGCTTTCTTCCCACAGGGATTCCCAGCATTACGAGGCTCTCCCTGATCGACAATGGATATAGGCTCCTGCTTGGGAAGGTGGCGAGGGTCCCTGCTCAAGGTGACACCGGGGTCCTTGCTGAGCAGCAGCGAGGCGGGCACAGGGTTGGCCACGCCGACGTAGGTGCCGGGGATGGTGCTGATGAGCGTGGTGTTCTTCACCCAGGAGCCCTGTTCCCCGTTACGCAGGAACTCGGGGAAGATGACGAAAGGCGGCGTGGTGCCCAGGCATGAGGTGACGCTGCTGCCGGTGCTCTGGGCGGCGCGCTGGGACTTGGACAGGACCGTGGTGAGCAGCGCTTTGCTGCTGGTGTGCACGGGCGTGAGGATGGGCATCGGAGGTGTCTTGCGTTGACTGGGTGGAGGCAGTTTCTGGCGATTGGACTTGGAGGAGAGATCGAGAGGCATCTCACTGCACTCTGGAGAGGAGACCATCTCACGCTCTAGCTGCGGAGGGGACTTCAGAGGAGAAAGTGAAGTGGCAGCCCCCTGCACCTGAGGCTCGGGAGCAGCCGGGGCTCTAGCGTGTGTACCAGTGCCTGAAGAAGGAGCGCTGCTTCCACACGAGGCTGCTGACGGAGGCTGGCTGGACGAGAGGGAAGCGCCAGCTGTGGATGCGGGAACAGCATTGGCCACAGTTTGGGCAGCACTTCCGCTCGAAGGTGAAGAGCAGCTGAGCTGACTCACCTCCACAGATACCACTTTGGCATCTGAAGTCAAAGGTCTGGTCACAGAGAAGGTGTAGGGGTAGGAGCGCAGCTCTGGGGAAGCAATAATTCCTGGCAGGCAACGGTCATGTAAATAGGAAGGCAGGACAGGGAGAGTGAGTGTGGAGGAGACCCCCAAGGTACTTGGGAGCGTGGCCACACTGAGCGGCTGCCCACAGCTGGGTGGAGGGATGTACACTAGTGGCTGACTTGGGCTCAAAACTGCCCCAGGTTGAAAGGACAGGGGCATTTTTTGCATAGCAGGGGCCTGAGATGTGGGAAAGCACACTCTACTCAATGTGAAAGTAGCTGGGCTGGAGGCCGATGTGTTGCAGCTGGAAGCAACCACAGATAACGTCCCCTCCGCCAGCACTCCCAGCCCTTGTGCTCCAGTGCTTGGGGTGCTTTTCTCCTTTGCAGCCGGCTCGCCTCCTGGAGCTGCCGAGCAGGCTGGAGGAACAGCGGCCAGTTTGTCGCTGTGAGCATCTGCAGGCGCCCGGGCAGCATCGGCACCACTGCCCTCCTGCTCTGCAGCTCTGGGGATTGCTGCCTCTTGCCCTCTGCCATCCCCCTGGCTTGCCAGAGGGCCCAGGGCATCATCGTCTTTCACAGTCTTTCCCACACACTCTGGACTTGGGTTGGGATCAGGCAGCTGCTCTTCCAGTTGGGGACCGAGCTTTTCCTCCACCTTGCCATCTGCATCCAGCCCCTGGGCATTGCTGCCACCACCGCTGACTGCCGTGAGCTCCACCTGCAGCAAGAAGGAAGTAGATGATCCTTAGAGTGGCACAACAGTGAAGCAAACACTTCCCCTCTATAAGGCCCCATAGGACATTGAGATGACCAGGTATGGGGCAAGCAATGAACAGCTTTTGCCAAAGCAGTGTTGCTTCTCCCCTGCTGCAGCCAGGCACATCCCTCCGGGAGAGAGAGCGCAGAGAGCTAAGACTGGGATGAAGGCTCTTGTTTCCCCTGCCCCATCACAGAAATGACTTCTTGGAGCTGGCCACGTGCACAAGGAGCTCACCTTGGAAAGGCTGCTGCTGACGCAAAACTCTTGAGAGCCCAAGTGCTGGGAGCTGCTTGTTTTAGACTCTTCATCAGAAAGTGGGGCTCTCCTAGGTGAGCAACAAGACATGGCATTACAAAAGGTAGAGGTATCCTCCGAGCACCCCATCCCTCCCTGTGCTCTTTTAGCACAGCAGAGCAGCTCCAAGTCCTCAGCAGTCACAGTCACCTCACCAAGGCGACCCGGTCTGACCACACTTCTCCCTGGTCTAGCGTTGCAGCCCACTCTCCCAAATCCTCCAACTTCCAGGCATGTTTTGCACAGATCTGCAGTCCTGCTGCCCCAAGCAGCCTCAGCTTGCCCACCTCTCCTTGCACACACACATCCTGATCGCTGTTCTTGTGTCCTCCAGCCACCGTCTTCCAAAGAGGCCCTTCCCCAGGCACCAGGACATGCCCAGGCAGCATCTGGCCCTGCCTCTGCCAGCGCTGTGCACGTTCAGTCCCCATGGGGAACCTCCCTCCATCACTGCACAAGTTCAGGGCCAAGGTGCTCAGCATGTGACCGAAGCACCCGGTCACCCTTGGTGCGCCATGTCCTACTGGCCTGCACGTTTCACCCTGTTTCTCCTTGGAAAATGATTCCTGATCAGAAAGTACAGATTTGGGATAAGGCTCACGAGCTGCAGGGAAATGGGAAATACCATCAAAAAACCTGTGCTCGTGACGTGCAAGAGGATTGCAGGAGACATGACTCATGTGCTCAGTTTCCTGTCCCACGAGACACCTGCCCTGGCAGGACACTGCCCTGAGGACACTCCTCCAGCCTTTACAGATCATAGAAGCTACTGCTGGGGGGTTAAAACAGCCCCTCTCCTCTGCAGCTTCCCTGTGCCCTGGGATGCCAGTGACGCCAGCGTCTCCTTGGCATCACAGCGCTGCAGCCCAGCCCCACGGCCCCCATCTTGCCCAACTACTGCCTCAGTGCTGACCCCCAGGGAGCCCGGTCCCTCGAGAGGCCTCCGAGGCTCTCCGGAGCAGCCGATGCCCTGCGCAGGCCTGTCTCGCCCTTGGCCTCGGCACCCCAACTTAGCCGGGCCGCCAAGGGTTTAGGAGGATTGTTACTAGAGGGGGGTCGGGGTGCTGCGGGAAGCGGCGGCGCCGAGAGGCGCGGGCCGGCGATCGCGGCACTCCCCGCACACACAGCGCGGGAGGCGCCGGAGCGCGCGGGCAGGC
>PTEX01000032.1:2479818-2492457 GCA_003342815.1 Eudromia elegans
CCCCTCCCCGCGGCCTCCCGTGTCCCCTCCTGGCCCCGGCCCTGCCGCCCTCGCTGTCGTTAACCCCCCGGGGGCTGCAGCGCGCGGCGCTCCGGCCTCTGCACGCCCCTTCCCTGCCCGCGCCGCGGCGGGCGCCTCGCTGCCCTCCCGCCGCGCCATCCCCGGCTGCTCTGCGCGCGGACGCCCCGCTGTCCTGGCCTCCCCTTCGGCCCCGTGCTCGGCCCACGTTCCCCTGTCACGGGTGCCGTGTGAAAGGCTCTGCCCGGCCCAGGCTCACGTGGCCCCACGGAGCCTCCGCGGGCTTTGTGCCCCAGCCTGGGCGAGGGGAGGCCGGTGCTGCTGTGGGCGGCCCCCACACCCCAGCACGGGAGGTCTCTGCTCTGCAGAATCAGCGGCAGCGGAGCAGGAGGGAAAGGCTGATTTCCTCTTTTAAAGATCAATTGCAGGAGGCCGCCGCGTGCCGTGGCGAAGGGAACAGGGCGAGGGCACCGGCACGGACACGCTCGCCCGCAGAGAACCCGCACTGAGCTCGGGCCGAGGCCCATCCTGCCGCGGGGCGAGAGCTGGGTGGGCTGGGGACACGCTGGTGGCACCACAGCCCTGGGCACGCGGGCGGCTCTGCCGCGGCCACTGCAGCCCCTGCTCAGCTCCTGTATGCGGAACCGCAGGCTGGTGGCCTGGGTGTCCCAGCAGGGCCCTGCTCCTGCCCGCAGGGTCCATGCTGCTCCGAGCGTTGCCGCTGTCGGGAGGCTGCTCAGACCGCTCGCTTCAGCGTCGTCTCCCCGCTCCGCAGGCACCCTGGTGCCGCGCTCGGTGCCCAGGCAGGGACACGCAGGGCTGCGGAGCGGCGTTCCCCTGGCTGCTGCCTTCAGGAGCCTGCCCGTGCAGACCCGGTTCATCCTGCACTGACAGCAGACCCTCCACTTCCCCTCGCTACACGGGGCAGGCGGGGCATTTAGAAACCAAACGGCTCCGAGAGATGCATTTACCACCCACAGGACTAGGACGGCAGTGGCATCCTCCCAGCTGCTGCATCTGGGCTTGCTCGGGTGTATTTTGGTCCTAGGAGGGGTGAGCGCCCGCGCTGCTGCTTGGCCCTGCCGGCTGGGTCGTGCCCGAGCTGGCACCGCGGGCAGCGGCGTCCTCGGGAGCGTCCCACAGCGTGCTCAGAGCGAGCCGCGGCTCTTCCCTCCTTCCGCGTGAGCCTCGCTGCGTTTTCCTCTCCTGCAGACAATGCACCTAAAGACGAGGAAAAAAAAAGAAAAAAAAAAAAAACAGAAAAAAATCCCCAAGATCGGATGAATCCAAGTACTTTTCTAGGGCGGGCAGGAGGTGGCGGCTGCTGGCTGGCAGGTCGGCCCCGCGCCGGCGGCGCCTGGCCCCTCGGCGGGCGCGGGGCTGCTGCGGGAGCGTGGCGCGGTTCGCCCATGCCTGCGCGAGACGCTGCTGCCGAGTGCGCAGGGTGTTCGGGGACGGTAGTGGCGAGGCTTGGAAATTGCAGGCAGCGATGCAAACTATAAGCGAATAAAATGCAACGGGATTGCAGCACTAGGAGAAGGTGGATAGCAGGAGCTTAGTGGGAATCAGCAGAGCACGGGGGGTTTCCCCCCTTCCGCGCAGCCTGGCCAGCGGGGACCCAGCCATGGGGTGCTGGGCACCTTTTATTTGGTGTTGAGGAGGGGGTTAAGCTGAGGAAGGCCTTTGGGGGAGGGCGGAGGAACTTTTCCTGCAGATGGGAATTATTTAAATTCCTCCATCATGTATCTGCACCTTGCTCTGCACCAGGCTCTGCAAGGCGAGCTGGGGCGGCGCGGGTCCACCAACGCTCAGCGAGGCGGGCGCACGCCTGCAGCACCTCCCGTCCTGCCGGGGTCTCATCCGTTGTCGCGTTCGCTCTGCTTTTAAGCGAGTGAACTGCTCGCTGCACTCACTGCTGCAGTACCGCAGCTTTTTAGCCACTATCTGCATTACAGGTGCGGGTTTGGCCCTCAGCTCTGCCGTGTTACCCCGTCCATCTCCCCTCTCGTGAAGTCAATGCTCACCTGCACCAGAAAGAGATTTGTTGGTGCATCCAGCTGAGCATCATCTCATCTTTACTCTTTGCATGGGACAGCGCTAAAAGCCTGCCTGGTGCTTCCTTGATCCGTGTGGGATGCTGCAGATGCCCGGCGTGCTTCCCTCGCTGTAGGGAGAGCGACATTGCTGGGGCCTGTGCTGTGTGTGACAAGCAATCGGGCTGCGTGTCTGTCCCAGACCTGTCCTCAGGCAGGCCCTTAGCCCAGCCCTGTACTCGGGACGGTTGGGGTCTGTCTGCCCTTCCTGCAATAGCCCTCGGCCTCTTCAATCGGGCTGGCGGGAAGTCTCCCTTTGCCTTCTGCAAGCGGGCAGCAGCTGGCGGTGGTGGACCTGGTTTCTGGTACTGGGAAGAAGTGACGGGTGCTGTTACCTTCGGATGCTGCAGTGCTGTGTCCAGCTGTACGTCCCACAGGCAGTGCTGACGCTGGCACTGAGTCGTGTCCTGGGTTAGGAGTTCAAGCCTCTCTGGGAAGATTGGGTCATAGAATCACTGTGGTGGAAAAGACCTTTAAGATCATCAAGTCCAACTGTAATCCCATCACCACCATGCCAAGGAGGGCTCCTCCAAAGCCACAGAGGGCTTTTTTTTTTCCCATGAGCACAGACAAAGTGTTAATTCCTACAAGGCTTGATGGCCCCCCTGAGCTTCTTACATTTTTGTTTGTTTCGTTTTGTATTGTTTCAGCGAAGGAGGTCTCTGTGCTGCTCTATCCATGCTGTGCAGACATGGTCGATTCAAAGGCTGTGGGTAGAGCTAATACTTTTTATTTGACCTGTAGGTATAGCTGGCAAAAGAGCTGCCAGTTCGTTTTGTAGTTGCAGGGCAAAGCGAGTCCTTCGTGACATTGCCCTGGAACCTCATCCATCTGTCTTCTTCCCTGGCATCTTCCCTATGCGGAGACAGTTTGGCCTGTGATGAGGCCGTCCCAGACTGGTCAAACCCTTTGACAAGAGTTGGGTCTTTGGTGATGGATAGACAAAAATGCCACCAGGACTCTCATGTTGTGAGGAAGGCTGGTGTCTCCCAAGGCTTATCTTTCTTTCCCAGTCCTTCTAGGCGGTCCAGCCAAAGATGGCAGCTCTCCCTGCAAACCTTGTCTACGAACCACAGTGTTTGCTCGGCACTGGAAGGAGGATTTCATAGCCTGCGCTTTAGGGCCTTTCCTGGGCAACACCTATACACAGCAGTGAGCTCAAAGTGGGGTCAGGCCTGGCCTTTTCCTTCCTGTGTACTCCACAGAACTCTCTATATTTTTTCCCCATAAACTATCTTTGATTCCTGCCCAAGGTTATATCAGAATATCCCTTGAGGTGGGGGAATAATCACAAAGTTGGGGTTTTTTTGACTGTGATACTGCTTCACATCCCTGGGCCCCTGTACTTTTACACGAGGAGGAATCTGCTGTAACGATTGCCACTGTGTTCATCCCTATGGCCTGAAAACTCAACAAATCCAGAGATCTGTACTGAGAAACTGGCCAGCTGGATAACAAGTGATGTCCCAACCCACTAGGAAATGGGCCAGAGAGCTCCATCTCTTACAACCGCCACATACTCCAGTGGCTCCAGCTACTTCTCTGGCCTCTCCAAAGGTCTGCTCCATCCCTGACGTCTTCACAGCGAGTGCCTGGAGTGCTGCTGCGTGCCTCTCATCGGGAAACGCTGCCCTGTCCGGGCATACAGGACAGATGTTGTGTTTGTTGGTGGCCGTCCTGTTGCTTGAATTTGAGACTCACTTTTGCATAGGCTGGCAAAGTGTGAAGAACTGATGCTTCATGTCACCTGTGGTGACACTGAGCAGTGAGAGGTAAAGGGAGCTGATAAGGGAGCTATGGCTCTCACTGGAGGTCTTTGGGACGTGCAGCTGGTGTGCTGCCTCTGCTGCCCTCCTTCACCTCTTCATTGGGGTCCTGTTGGCCTGAGAGACGTTCTGGGCCAGGAAGACACGGGTGAATGACCCGGGTTTGAGGTTGCTGGGATAAGGTGTCTGGGCAGGGAGGAGAAATGCTGTCCTGAGGGACTGAGGGAAGGCCCCCTTGATTCACACAGGGTGAATCAAGACTGGGGTGACCAGTGATCCCACAAAAGAGAAGCCCAGCAGGGAAGGTGCGGACCGGCGGTGCAGGCATGGTGATATCTCAGAAGATGGCAGGAGGCCGTGCCTCACGTGAGGCGTGCTGGAGGCAGGGCTGGGCCTGGACCTGCTTCCGAAGCTCCTCAAGGTTCGCCCACCAAGCACTGCAGCTCCTCTATCTTTGTCACGTCACCTCTGAGCATCCTGGAACTGGTTTTGGAGGTGCCAACACCCTCACAACACCTGACAACCGCCGAAGTCCACCACCAAGAGGGTCTGCTCAGGAGCCTGGCGTGGACTGAGCCAGACCTTCACCTCCGCTTGCAGACGGGCTCCGTGCCTGGGTCCCAGCCGCGGTTCCCTGCTTGGCGCTCTTCCGGCGTCCTTTCAACGCGGGTTTCCCTGCAGGCGTGACCGGTAGCAGTGACCCCCGCGCTCGCTGCGCGTGGAAGAAGGCCTCTTTGGTCGCCCTCACTGCGGCTTTCCACACACGGCAGCCACGCACGAGGAGAAGCTGTGTGGCCGCAGGAGCGCCCAGTGCTCATGAAGTGCTCCTGAGGGCAGGGGCCGACGGGCTCCGTGGTTTTTCACCACGGTCCGTATCCATCGAGGCGCTTCTGTGGGTGACAAGCCCCGGGCACGCGGCGGTGGCCGGGATGAACCCATTTGGGGGCTGCTTTGTACCGCTCCTGCTCGTGGTGAGGACCCACATGGCACCTGGCCCCCTTGGGGAGACCCGCAACGTGAGGCTACAGCTGGAGGGCACCCCGGACAGCCGCTCGCCGCGGCGGCTCCCCTCCAGCGCACCGCCCATGCCGGCACCGTCGGAGGGGAGCGGAGAGCGGAGCGCAGCCGCCGCCGGAGCGGCTGCCCCGTCTCCATGGGGACGGCCCCGCCGCGGGTGTGAGGGTCCCGGCTACAGCATCTCGGTGGAAATCTCTCGCTCAGGTTGTGCCGTGCTGGATACGGCATCTCCATGGAAACCCTCCCGCTCCGGCTGTGCGGGCGCGGAGATGCCATCTCCACGGAAACGCGGCAGCCGCGGCCGCCGAGCCAGCCCGGGCTGCGCTGGGTGCAGGCCGGGGGACGCGGCGGCCGCGGCCTCCCCAGCGCCCCAGCACCCGTGGGGCCTGTCCGGAGGAGAGTCGCGTCCTGAGCACGGCGGAGGAAGGGATCCGGGGTGCCGGAAACGTCCCCAAGCACTAGGGACACCCCCGGCGGCCAAGTGGACCCCCGCGGACCACAAGCAACGGCGTGGGATGCTTGAGATTTCACCCTCAGAAACAGGCTGTGGAAAATACTTTATGGGTTATTTATAGCCTATGTTTTTTAAAAAAGGAAAAATGTTGGGTTTAAATCTCCCTTTTAATTTCCTCCAGCTCTCGCCAGGCTCCGGGACGGTTTCCCCCGGGCCCCGTCACGGCCGGTGCGGCAGCGGGGCCGGCGCGGCGGGAGGGGCG
This sequence comes from Eudromia elegans, assembly GCA_003342815.1. NCBI lineage: Eukaryota > Metazoa > Chordata > Aves > Tinamiformes > Tinamidae > Eudromia > Eudromia elegans. The sequence continues at coordinate 2,485,429 of PTEX01000032.1, forward strand.
GCGGCGGGCAGGAAACGCCGCGCGGGGGTGAGCGGAGGCTCCCTGCCGGCCGGGGCAGCGGCGCGGCCGCCTGCGCCCAGGCTCCGCGAACCCGCCCTTGATGCCGCCCGGAAAGTAGGCCAGTAAGAGCAGGCGGCAGCGGCGCTCCCGGGGGACTCGGCGCGCGCGCCCGCGGGAAGGCGAGCGCGTTACCCGCGCTGCCGCTCTCCGAGGGCTGCCCCGGGAGCCCGCCGGGCAAGGAGGACGTTGCCTCCCTTCGCCCGCGGCGGCGTCTCATACTGCAAGGCCGCGCGTGCGCCCGGCTCCCACCGGCACCGCCGGCCACGCACCTCGGCCCTGGGGAGGAGCAGGGTCCGAGCAGGGGAGCCCCCGTGGGAAGCGGCAGCCCCGGGGGGCTCAGCAGCCCCTTTCCTGCTCTGCACGCACCCAGCAGTGCAGCCCAGCAGCTCCTCTCCCCCCTTCCTCCTGCCCCTTCCTGCTGTCTCGACCACTTCCAGCCTGGCAACCCCTTCATCCCCCCATTTCCTGCACAGGGGATGTCAGCACCTTCCTGCTCCCAGGCACTGCAGGCCCCCAGGACGTTCTGCTGAGTGACGGCCCCCAGCGCTGCTGAAGCGGCCAAGGGGCCTCCCCTCCACCCTCCACCGGGTGTTGCTTCCTCCCCTCCGCTCCGCTGGGCACCCACTGCCCATGAATGGGCTCTCGGCGCACCCGAAGCACAATCTGCTCCCGGGGAAACCCTCCAACCTGCTGCACCCCTGGGCCGGTGCCACGTGCTTTGGCTTGCTTAGCACTTGGCCATGCCCGTGTGCCACGTGCCCGGCGGGTTTTGCAGCCATAACTCATGCCCAGCTGCTCACGTGGGCATTTTCCACGTGTATTTTTGAAACAAGCGAGATGTAAGGGAAAATTCTTCACCACGAGGCCAGTCAAGCACAGGGACCGCGGCCAGAGAGGAGGGGGATTCTTTGTCCTTGGAAGCAGGCAAAGGGTTGGCTGGGCAGAGATCCGGGCTGACCCTGCTCCCAAGACAGTCCCCAGATTGTGTCCCCTCAGGCCATGTGAGGGTCCAGCTGTGCCCCGAGGTGTCACCTGGTGCCACCTGCATGAGGGCGAGTGCTGCCCTGCCCAGGACTCCCTGCTGGCCACACACACGGGAGCCACCCTTGGGCTGAGCCCCCTGCACCCTCCCTCTCCCCAGCGGGCTCCCACAGGGCCGGGAGCAAAGCTTTGACGTGGCGGGGCAGGCGGCCACGCGGGACGAGGCTGGGACCGCCCGGCGGCGCGGGCTCCTTGGCAGCAGCCTCCTTCTCTCCTCAGCCCCGCAGCGGTGCCCCTGCCGCAGGTTGCTGCAGCCCAGGGCTCCCCCGCGGGTCCGGCAGCTCCACGCACGCGGCGCGGCAGCCCCAGCGCCCTCGGCACATGGAGCCGCGCCGTCCTCCCCCGCGCCCAGAGCAGCGCAGGATGCTGCCGTGCGGAGCGGAAGGGCCCTGCGCGCTCGCAGCGCCGGGAACAAGGGAAGCGGCGGGGCCATGGCCAGCACAGGGCGGACGGCCCGCCCGCCGCGCCCCCCGTGCTGCTGCGAGCACCTACCCCACACCGCCACTCACCCCGCATGGCAGCTCCAGCCCCGAGTGCCCCGGCAGCCAGAGCCACCGTTTCCCCTGGCACGTTGCGGTGCCAGCATGGGAGGAGGCAGCCCCAGCAAGGGACGCATTTCCTGGGAACAGGGGCAGCTCGGGCTGCAGCTCCTCAAGTCCCTCCTCTGCCCAAGCAGGGAGGGTTCCTCCAGCTGGCATGAGCACAGCACACGTGGGGAGGGGAGCCCACGGATCTACGTCCCCGCTCCTGGTTCACTGCCCCAGCGCAGGAGAGAGCTGCAGCATGCACTGCTGGAACCAGCCTCCAAGGACTGGGACCAGGAATGGTGAGGGGTACAGCAGGGAGTCCGATCTCCATCCCACAAGGCTGCTGCAGGGGCAGGACGGCTGCTCCAGGGACAGAGCCAGCTCCCACCACACGCAAAACTACAGATCAGCCTTAGAAACCAGCCCTTTCCAGCGAACCACCTTTATTAGAGGCAGAAGGTGCCTGGGGGCAGGAGGGAGGGAGGTGCAGTACAAGGGAGCCAGGCTCTGCTGCTGCCACGCCGCGTGGCAGACACGGAGATGAAAAAAAAATATCTAAGATGGGACTATGAAAGGCGGAGAAACGTGGGGCAAGGTGAACAGAGCCAAGCTCCAGACTGCATGGGCTGCTGCTCTACCTCCTTTAGGCACCTTCTGCCCCAAGCTGTTCCCATTGCACCAGTCCAACTTGCCCACTCCCCTCACACTCCTGCCTCACCCGGTGCTCCACCCTCAGGTCAGAGGGACTCCCAGCAAGGCAAGAAGGCACCCGTGGACCCGAGCCCAGGACAGTGAGGTAGAGCATGCCGCTGAGGCAGTGCGCTCTGGAGGAAGCGTGAGCGGAGAGTGGATGCACAAGGGAGCCTCGCTGCAGCAGAGCGGCGGCCCGTGCTGCACGGGCTGCTCGCCTCGCTCCCTGGCAGGCACATAGGCCAGGCCCCGTGATGGCCCCAAGGGCAGGGAGCTACCGCGCTCTCTTGCGCGGGTGAGGGGGGCGGGAGGGCTGTTCTGTCTGCCTAGGTGGGAGCTCTAGGGCCTCGCTGCGGGCCTGGGCAGCCAGAGAGGGCACATCCTCCGCAGCGATGGGCTGGATGATGTGGCCCGCGCGGGTGACGACGTGTGGGGCAGTCAGCTTCTGGAAGGCACGCTGCGTGTTCCACGTGGGGCCCACGGGCGTGCGGATGCTGCGCTCAAACTGCTGGTGCTTCTCAAAGGGGAAGGGCAGCTCGCTGACCTGCAGGGAGACAGCACAGCGTGCTAAGACACAGCTGCCTGGTCCCTGCGGTGCCCTGGGGGCTGCTCTCATGCCCCGAGCCACTCGGCACAGCCTGCCCAGCCACCCCACCTGATGCGCTGCGGCGTGGATGTTACGCTGCTCACTTATGATGACGTGGGGCAAATGCTGGTCTTTCCTGGGAGGCGCCGGGGGTGGCTTGAGCAAGAACCTGTGGGAGGAGGGAGGAGGTTGGGCCCTAGCACCAGGTGGGGCTGCTTCACTCACCTCTCCTGCACCTACCGCTTCATTTTCCTTTTGCTGGGCTTCAGGCCTGTACCTCCCCACTCGCCCCAGCCTGGCAGCACCAGGTTCACTGGCTGTGGCTTCCCAGCCTGCTCTGCCTTGCGCTTCTCCCGGCGGAAGTCGGCGACCACGTCGTCCCCTGCAAAGGCCTCTGTGATCACCGCCCTCTGATCGATGCCACCCTCCTGCGGAGACAATAGTCAGTGCCCTGCAGCCAGCTCTGTCCCAGGTCCCAGCAGGAACAGACCAGCCCCCCTCACCTCTTCCTCCACAGCCACAGGGAGGCTGGGGCACTGGGCCTCCTGGGGCTTTCCCGAGAGCACAGCCTGCAAGCTGATGATCTCCTTCTTCTTCTTGGCCTTTCTTGACTTCTTTGTGTGCCCAGTCTCAGCTCTGCCTGCCTCTTGCTGGCACACTCTCTTCTCCGTTCCTGCAGCCACGGGTATTTCTTGCTCTTCTGCATGCTCCTCCGAAGCCAAAGCCTCAACATCTTCCATTGTCTTCACGCGGCTCAGCTGCTCTGAGAGCAAAACCTCCTCCTGCGCCTGGGAAGGCTGCTCGATCCCCACACTCGCCTGCTCTTCGGCGCAGATGGGGTCAATGGAGATGTCCCCTGGCAGCTCAGACACCTCCTCTGTCTGATCAGCACCTGTAGATGGAGGCCAAAGGTGAGAAACCATCAACCTGGAGACAGGGATAGAAAGCAGGACCTCTGTGTAAAGACATAGGCCCCAGAGGCCCGCTTTGCTGAGCCCCACGGCACACAGGAGCCCACACTCACCGGGGCTGGCTGCCCGCTGGCGCCGCACGTGCCGCTTCTGCTCAAAGTCCTGCAGCAAGGCCTCCTCCTCTGACACCTCTTCCTCCTCCTCTTCCATCTCCTTCTTGCTCTCTACAGCCACAGGCTCTGTAACATCTCCAAGGGCCTCCTGCACCTCAGGCTCTTTGGCTGGGCTGCTGGGCTTGCCCGACATCCAGGGATTAGCTCTGCCAGCATCCATGGGGACAGTAGGGACAGAGTCTGGCACGGGATCCTCTGCAGGCACCTCCTCTGGCTCCTCCTCAGGTGGCTCCAGCCTCACTTTCTGCATCAGCTCCTTGTTTTTGGCCAGTTGCTCTTGCATGGCCTTGCGGGCCTGGAAGAAGATGGAGATGTTTCCAACAGGCCACAGACAACATGACCCAGCTTGGTGCCACGGTGGACATCTCACCCTTTCCCACCCCATGTCTCACCTCCAGGTCATACTTAGCCATAATGGCCCTAGAACGGGCCCATTTCCCCTTGTTCTGGTGCTTGAGGCTCATCCGCTCCTGCAGGAGAAGGGAGAAGCATCAGGAAGAGTAGCCCCAGGGGCAGAGAACTCCCACAGGATGGGGGAGAAGGGCAGAACCAGCACCTCCATCCTGAGTTGCTCCAGCTCTTCCAGCTTTGCCAAGGCTGCCTCAGGGTCTGATTTCTGCAGCAGCTCAAACTCCTTCAAAGCTTTGCGTTTCTTGCTCTTTTTCAGCACTCGATGGTACCTGCAGTGCAAGGGCAAAGAGCCATAAGTAAGAACTCAGGGCATCAGGCACATGCCCTCGGAGGCGGGCAGCAGCTTCCCAGCAATATTCCAAGGTGGTGCCTGAGGTGTCACAGACCCCAAGGGGCTGCTCTGCCTTCTTCCACATCTCACTGGTCCCCATGCCCAGCAGCAAGGCCCCAGCCCTCCCCAAATCACACCAACAATGGCAAAAGCAAAGCCTTACTTCTTGCTCTTGATCTTCTTCTCTCGACGAGCCTTGGCTTCGTAGTAGGACTGCAGGGCTCGCGCCTTCTGCAGCTCTGCTCTCCGCTGCCGAGCCTGCAGGGAGCATGGAGTGAGGCCAGGCTCCCAAGAAGGGGCTTCCAGAGGCAGGAAAGAAAACACTAACCTCTTCCAAACTCATCGCCTGCAGCGAGGCTTTCTCCTGAGGTGTCAGCAGTGGGTCTGTGATGGGCTGATGTGTTTTGTGGAGTAGCCCAAAGATCTCCTGCTCCAGGGGAGTTCGGGCCTGTTGTGAGGCCAGAACAAAAAAAAAACAAGATTGTGATGAGGAAGGAACTGCATGTCCAAGCACCTTCCCAACTGCCCCATCCTTCCTGATGCTCCTGAGTCACCTGCAGACACGCAAACCTCCTTCATCCCTGGGAGTCATGTTCACAGCCCTCTGCATAGTCCCACACAACAGCCAACGGGTCACCAGGGTACGAGGCCCATGGAGGACACCCCTCCTGTCCCTTTCTTCTGGTTAAGAAGCACAGCTGGTGCTTTGCAGGTGATGCCACATGCAACTGAGGCAGCGAGGAAGCTTGAGGCCTGAAAGGGAGCCTCTGGCATCAGATGAAGGCGAGTGCTTCCTCGGTTGGGAGCTCAGCAAGATTTCCTTCCCATCTGAACAGCTGGATAGCTAGAAATGCTCCCTGAGCCTGGAACATGCTCTCCTGACAAGGGGAATGCAGGGTCAAAGCCCAAAGCATCATTCTTTCACATGGAAATGCGTATGAACAGACTTGGAGAATCCAGCAGACCAAAAATCATTTCTCCCCTTGGCACAAGTGGCTGGGGACTACTCATAGGGTGGGTAGCTTGGCAAGAAAATGAGGAAACATCAGATCTCCCTCACATTGTGGGCAAAAGAAACACTAAGAAAAGGAAATGGGGCTTGGCTCAGTATGGAGCAGCATCTCAACCAGCTGCTCACTCCCTGCCCAGCTTGGCCATTCCAAGGCAGCATCCACATGGACAGCTTCCCTTTTACTGCTCCCAAGTTCCATACGTAGCTGCCCAGGCCTGACTAAAGCTGCAGCTCAGCCTCTCCCCTCCTTCAGACCTACGTGGCTCCAGAAGTTTAGCTCCCCGAGCAGACCCTTCAGAAAGCTGCATGACAGTCGTGTGCTGCCAGCACCCACCTTCCAAGCCGAGAACATTTGCTCCAGTGGTGCGACTGCTGCGATCTCCTGCTTCAGTGGGAAAACCAGCTGCTCTGCTCGGCGGTTCTGCAAAACCACCTGCTGCCATTTGCTGACATCTTTAGAGCTCTTGACATAGGCAGCTTCTCTCACAACCTGCAGAAACACAGATGAGAAAAGCATCAGAGGACTGGCCCTGAAAAACAACAGAAGCCAGAGCAGAGGTGCTCACAGAGCTACCCTAGGTGCCCATCAAGGCCAGGCCTTCCTCCCTTACTGCTCTTGCTGCTGCCTGCGCAGGCCCCACTTACCCGCTCTGCCTCTTCCTTGCTGAGCGGCAGCTCCACTGCCTTCTTCTGCTTCACTCTGGTCAGGTCATTCTTCACACTGCTCAGTGCAGATTTGGGTTTGATAGGCTGCAGGAGCTCAGACAAAACCAGCTTCTCTCCAGCACCTAGACAGAGACCACACATCAACCCAGGTGCAGCACCGTGAACCGAACGACTCTGAGGCACAGCCGCCCTCGTGCTGGCAGAGCAGCGGCCGGGGGGTGAGCGGAGCTCTGCGGCGCTCCCGGGGAGCCCCTCTCACCTTTGCAGCTCACGTTGAACTCGGACACCTGCACGCTGGCCTCTGTACGCTCCGCCAGCTTCCGCCTGCGAGGGAGGGAAGGAAGGAAGGGAGGCAAATAAAAGGCTACTCGCATACACCCCGGTGCTTCTCCAACTGCTTGTATCGGAGTACAGGCAACGGGGAAGGAGCCGAGTGCCCTTTCCAAGGCCTCCCGGACAGCGTGGCCCGGCCGGAGCCTGGCACGACGCCACACTCACCGCTTCCTCCCGGACAGGGCGCTGACCGCCTCGAGGAGCTGCTGGTGCCGCCGCTCGCCATCCTCCTCGGCGCCCTGGCACGCGGCAGCGCGGTCACGAGGAGGCCGCCCGGCGGGACAGGGC
>PTEX01000032.1:2493893-2521314 GCA_003342815.1 Eudromia elegans
GCGGGCGGGCGAGCAGCAGCGCCGCGCCGAGCGCCGCCCGCCGCGGCGGCCCCTGTGACGGGCCCGGCCATGTCGGTGATGGTGGCGAGGAAGAAGGTGGTGCGGAAATGGGAGAAGCTGCCGGGCAGGAACACGTTCTGCTGCGACGGGCGCATCATGATGGCCCGCCAGAAGGGCATCTTCTACCTGACGCTCTTCCTCATCCTCGGCACCTGCGCCCTCTTCTTCGCCTTCGAGTGAGTCCGCGGGCGCGGAAGGGGCTGCGGGCACCGCGTGACGTTAACCCGGTGGCCTTGGCGAGGGAGCTCAGCGGGGGGCGGCTGTTCGGCTCCGCATCCTGGGGTTTGGCGGGTTGGACGCTGAGTTTTGGGGTGTGGGTCGGCCCTTTGGCAGCATCTCCTGAGGCGCCTTGGCCCTCAACCTGGGCACTCTGGGCATGGGGGCTCGTGGCCTCCTTGCTGCTGCAGGCTCTGCCAGGCCCGGCCCTGGTGACCGTGCGTGTGGGTTGGCAGGGAAAGTCGGGTTGGCCGAAAATTGAATTAACCCAACAAAAATGCATTGAGCTTCCCTGCGTGCGTGTGTTGGGGAGGTTAGCTCCGATGCAGCTTCCCCTGCAGCAGCTTGATGACAAGAAGTTTGCGGAGGATCTGTCCTGTTTTAAGAGGAGCTCTAAGTCCTGAGGAGCTGCAGCCCAAAGTCTTTGGTGCTGCCTTAAGGGCAGGACCTTCCCCGTCACCTCCGGCGCTTCCCTGCCAGGATTAGGTGACTGACGTGGCTGCAGACTGCTCCCGTGCAAAATAAATAGCACAAGCACGTGTAGGGCTAACAGCAGTGGTGGTGGGGTGAGGGATGGGAAGGGGGCCGGGCTGCCCCTCAGAGCCTGGGGATGGGCTGGGGTCGGTGTGAGCAATCGTGGAACTTGGCGTCCTCCGGCAGCGGGTTTGTGCCGTTCTCGGGCGGCGGCGATCCCGGACGGTGCTGAGTGGCACAAAGGCAGCGCGTGGAGCTGTGAGCCAGGAAAGCAATCTGGGAAGTAAAAACACGGAGGAAACCGCTCGCTTGCTAAGCCGTGGTTATTCCTTCGGATACATAAAGCATTTGGGAAAACCAGGACTGACTCTGTGCTGGTCTCCCAGGCATCTTGCCCAGAGTGGAGGGGGGGAACTTGTCATGACTTCTTCTGGCTTCCGAGCTCCTTTTGCTAGCGGGTGCCTTGGAAAGGTCTTTCTGGAACAGTCCGCAGAGCCTGGCTACATCCAGGCAGAAGCGAGGAAGTGACTGACATGCCAGGCCTCACTCGGCTCCAGGACTGGTTTTTCTGCTTGGCTGCCATGTGCCTCTGGAGGTGTCATGCAGCTGCAGTACGAGCGGATGGGCTTCCTGCATTTAAAAGTCAAAATGATCCCTACCTCGGGCTCAGTTCATAGGTAAGAAATGTCACTGCTCTCCCCCCGTCCCCCCAGTCTGGAAATAGAGGCTAAGGAGGAATTAATAAGCATTAAACGCTCCAGAAACGCTTATTGCGAGGGCTAATTGCTGGTGCTCCCTGTGGAGCTCGTCCTCAGCAGAAGAGCAAAGCGGCGCTCTGTCCTCCCCGCCTGCCCTTTGCGGGCCCCGTGGCGGCTGCGCGGGAGGTGGGACGAGCCGTGCTCACGCTTCCCAGCCCGGGCTGCGTCGGCGGAGGCGGCAGCGTGATGGATTAGTTTGGCTGGGAGCGTAGCAGGTATGTGACTGGAAATACTTAGGGATGCGTCCGTCGCCACTACCAGAGGTGCAGGCCTTGGAAGCAGCCACTCACAGCCTTTCTGCCCCATAGACATTCCGAGTTTACTGTCCGCATGGAGCAGAAGGGTCTCGGGAGGGCTGCCAGAGATGTTCTGCTGGGAGGAGAATCACTCATGGATGGGTTAATTGGAGTTGCCGAATGGTTTGGGCTGGGGAGAGTGGGAGAAGCTTGAAAAATCAAAAACACTCATTCTGGTGCCTTCACAGCCAAGTGACTTAAATTTTTCTGTTTGAAAGAGATTGCAATGGTTTATAATTGTTGAGTTTTGGGAATCTTGTGTCAGGGATAAGAATGAAGTGTTAGCTTTCCAATTGCACCCAAATAGCTGTCTCCCACCAACAAAACTGATCAGCATGACCTCTCGAGAGCTCCATCCACATTCTGTGTCTTTGGTGTCCTTTGGCGTATATTTATTTTATTTAATTTTTTGTCTTTTGCTGAGTGCATTAGCTGTTATTTTCTGCCTCTGACAAAAGCTTTGGTGTTTGTGTGGAAATTCCGTTTCTTCTTTAAAGTTAGCTTGGCAGACGAAGGAGTCCAGTTGTTAGGATTTGGTTTAGGGGGAGAGACAAAATGAGGTGGTGGAGGAGGGTCTCTAATTCCTGCGTGTGCTAAGGCAGGGAGGCTTCTTCTGAAGGCTCGTTTTGTTCTGCTGAGCCACCAGCGCGGTCGCACCTTGTCTAAACAGGAGTTGGGGATGCCGGGAGCCAGGAAACGTCTCATTACGCAGCCAGAGGCAGCGCTGCTTTGGTGCCTGCCCTCCCGCCTGCTCCGGCTTGGCTCCGGTCGCGAGCGCTGCCGCTGCAGAGCTCGTGGTGGTGACTGGCTCGTGCGTCACGAGCTGAGCAGCGCTGCTCGCCGAGAGAGGTCTCCCCGGCCGCGAAGTGACAGCGTCTCCCTTTCGGTGGCTGCTGGTGGTAGCTTATTTATTTATTTTTTTTCCAAGTAGGTCCGATGCCATTGGCTGGCGGGCTGCATCTCCAGTGAAACGAGTCTGAAGCCAACCCAGGCGCACACAGTTTTTATTCTTTAGCCCTTACAGCTCTGACCTGGAATCACATTTGTGTTCACAAAAGAGTGAGGCCTGGAGGTTTGACTCCAGTTATCCATAACCTACCTAAACTCTCAGCTCTTCCCTTTCTGATAAAGCAGAGGGCAGCAGAGTCGTGCCATCTTCTGAGGGAGCCATCTGCAGAGCCTGGAGTCCTCTGTCCAAGGACACCTTTGTCACCAGCACCTCAGCACAGAGTGCACCTTCTGCTGCCTAGAGGCTGAGAGCAGTCCCTGCCGCATCCAACACCGATAGTGAATCTGATATACTCTATGACCGTGATGTGTTACATAATGAAAACGGAATATTAAATATACTTTTATTTTTAGAGATTTATTGGGCACATAAGCTTTTTGTGTGAGGCCACTTGATTATCTGACTTCTAGGGTCTGAGCACAAAATGCAGCAGAAGTAAAACACTTTTGAGGTAGGTTTTGGAATTAGGATGGTGGGAGGTAGCAGTCTCTCTTTGACTCCTGGAGGCTTTGTCTTTACACTTGAGCAGGGTGGCAGTATTGGCTCACCTTAAGCCAAAGGCTTTCAGCTCCCCAGAATCTACAGAAATTGATGTATTTTTTTTCTCTGTCCTTTTCAATGTAAGTTAAATGCTTGACATTTGTAAATGATATAGGCAAGGTAGCGCTTGCAATGCCAGGCTCCTCAAGTGACTGCTGTTTGCTTTTCCAATAACCTAGTGTGTTTATCTCCCTGTGCTTTCTACCTTCTTAGCTTTTAGAGATTAAAATTGCTTTGTTTTCCAGTGAGTTGAAGTACTTGTGTTGACATTTCATGTCTCTCAGCTTTTTGGCTTTTTTTTTTTTTTTTGCTTTCCCATAACCCAGACCCCCAGGGTTTTGCGCCGATAACATGTGCTTCTGAAGATGTCTTTCCTACCCAATTAGGTTTGTGTCAAGCATTCTCAAAATTTATGCAGATCCCAAAGTGCCGCCTCCCTGTTTGTGCTGAGATTTTAGTATGGCTAGGAAAAAGAACAGTGTATTCTGGGGAACTTTTGTCTTCCATATTGAATTGGTTGCTGTATTAGTTTGTTTGGGAATGCCTGGAATGAACTAGAGGTGAAACTGCTCTTAAATTGAGCCTCTAGCAAGCGTTTTCTGTGTCGCTATTGAGAGCTGCAGGCAGGTTCTCTGGACAGCTCATGTTGTGCCCAAATGCTACTGGTAAATGGCCCCAAACCGTAGTGTTACAGTGCACCAGTTGCCCAGATTTTTAGAAGGCCAGTTTCCACGCTTACAGTAAGTACATTAGCTGCTGGAAATCTTCCCAAGTTCAGGAGAGGGAGATGACTCTAAGTGCTCTGCAGTTGCTTTCTAACGAGGGTTGAACATGTTGTAAAGATACTGCTTTGCTCTGCTGTCGTTCACAGCACGTACCCAGCTTGGTTGCACATTGGTTTGAGAGAGCAAATAGATGATTTGCAAATGAAATTTGAGTAAACGATAACTCAGAGCTTGCATTAAACCCTGCAGGAACCTGACCGTGAGATGTGTTGCCTGCTGAATGTGGCTGAAGTCCACTCGCATTGGGACTGACATGTTTGTTTTTCCCTTTTTCCATAACTTTGCTTAGTGTGCTGCTTGTGACGAGCCTTGTGAAACGTACTCAAAATAATCAATCATCACACCATAAACCCATAGCATCCTCCCATCTGTTGCTTCATGCTGCTTTTTTCCTCTTCATTTTTACCCCCCTATTCTAATGATTTCTTTGTGTGAGCCTTTCTCAACCTACCCCTCCGTGACACATTGTGACAATGTCGTGTCCTCCCATACTCGATGACAAGACGCTCAAGAACGTAGATGCTTTGGGGGGCGGGGGCCAGGGTACACAGACCCTTCTAGCATCCCAACAGTAAGTCTCTGTTGCCTCTTAGTTTGCCTGAACAAAAGATCTTTAAATGCCTGTTACGTACTGATGGAAATGAATTACTGAGCCTAACTGTGCTGCAGAGTGCGCTTGGCCTGCATGCTCTCTGGGCCAGCTAAGTGCCAGGTCAACCCCTCGCGCGGCAACGGGAGCTGTTGCTGGTCGGACGCAGAAGGGCACTTGGCTTTGGTGGCTGTGCAGGATGCGTTGGGCATGTTTGCCTGACTCTTAAAAGCTTTGACCTTGGCTGCGGGCTGTGTTAGGGCAGGGTGACACGGCGATGCTCTCAGCGCTGTCACCTGAGAAAGCCGGAGGCATCTGCTGCTCTGCGGCCGTGCCGGGCGCGCTGGGCTCGAGTGTCTGTGGCCGTTTGCTCGGTGCTGCGCGACAGCCGAGTAATGGCTCGGCTGCAGGGAGAGCTCGTGCGCATCGACGAGGGGCTGTTCAGGGAGCCCATCGGCGTGAATGCTTCGGGCTGCGAGTCTCTGGATAGCTTTTCACTATCAGATCGGGTGACCGGTGTCTCTTGTTTTCGGGGGTTTTGTCCCTGCCCTTCTGCCTGCCCAATTTGGGGCACAGCTGCAGTCTGCCTCAGCTACTCTTTCTTTCTGTATCGGGCCCTAATCTGTCCTGTGCTTGGCCATAATGATAGTAAAAGGAAGGGCTAAATGCAGCGCCGGGTAGCTCTGCGTCTCCTGCCAAGGAGGGAAGGAGGGCAGAGCCCAGCTCTCCCATCCCGTAAATCCACAGCGACCTTCTCGCTCCCCTTTGCTGTGTGGGAATGTTGATGCAGAGGTTGTACCTCTGTGCTGGCCAGACTCCCCTCCTCCACGGCAGGCAGGTTTCTTCCCCGAGGCCCAGAGGAGATGGGGAGCAGCATGAGTTGCATCCCACGTGCGTGAGCAGCCCCAGCAGAGCACACAGGTCACTGCAAGGACTAAGCCTATCTTTTCCTCAGTCCTGCTGTGTGAAGCTTTCACATCTGCTCCTGCAAGAGCACAGCCAGCCTGGAGCACGTGCTTGCAGGTAATAAACCTCTTGTTCCATGGTGTACTTAAGAAACTTATGAAGGTGTTCATGTGAGAGACTTGAAGCTCTGGCCCAATTTCACCTCAATTTTAACACTGTTTAAACCGCATGCATCCTTTTTTTCTTTTTTTTTTTTTAAAGCCCCATAATATGCTGCTGTTGTTACAGCAAGGCATAAAAGCTGTCATGTCAGCTGGGCAAGGGGCAAACTCCCAGCCTGCGAGGCAGACTTAGTGTCCAGCTTTCACAAGAACAGACCTATGTTCCTTCCCAACAGCGAATCTGAGTTGCTGTTTAATTGGTGACAGGCATGTAGCTCTCTAGACTTTGTCCTTGCAAAGTGAAGCCAAAGTTATCTTGGGGCTGTATTGAGACGACTTTGCATTTGGACAGCTTTGAAGGCCGTGTTGTTTTAAGTAATTACAGAGGTTGTAGGGTCTAAAATTAACCGTGCTGGTTTGGAGGACAGGCTCCATGCAGCCCCATGGATGCTGCTTGTCACAGCTGTGGCCAAAGCGGGGCGGTTTTGGCTCAAAGCGCGCGTGTGTTTGGTTTCTGAACCTCGTCGCACAAAGTGGACAGTCACTGAAATCAAGCACTGACAAATTAAAATCCGATGAGCCTTCCTGCAGTGCATGATGAGTTTGCAAAATTTTATTGCTGCAAAAGAGCTTGTTGGAGTGAAAAACTTCATTCAGAGAAGCTATGGATAAGAAGGCCATCCAAAATTGAATTACTACTCCCACAAATGGCATAAAACTCCCCTTGATGAGGATGACAAATTCACTGGAGATATTTGCAAGCCTTTACCAAAATAGTCTTAAAGTTTCTTGTAGAGCAATTGGGCATTGGTGGACGGGAACAGGAGTCTGGGTTGGATCCATCTCTGCAAGGTCAGGTATGAGTGATGTCTTTGTACCCAGCTTCAGCAGTGGGATGCTGCAAAGCTTGCAAGGAAAGATGAAGTTTCACACAAATACCAGGGTTTGGGTTGAATTTCCATTAAGCTTGTAGGAACTTTCTGCAGTGTAAACAGTATTTTCTGAAGGAACTATATTAAAAATCTGTTTCTTGAGCCCGATGCCGCTCTAGAGCCCGACTTCTGCACAGGCCTTCTGCATGGCCCGTCCTGCAGTGCCTATAAAGGTGCACTTATGGGGGAGGGGGGGCTAGAAGTGACGTGGGGCATAATAAGATTACTCTCCTTGCTCCCTTGCACTGTCTCAGTCAAGGGGATTAGCAATATAGACTTCTTTTTAGACCTCTCTTGTATTTCAGAGCAAACAAGCCTTGCACTGTTAGTGCGTTTGAGCTGTGTTAATTTGCTCGAGCCCTGCTTTTTGTTGGAAAAACCTCGTCTATGTTGGTGCCTTGTGCTCCTGTGGCTAAGTAGGTGCTGTGATCCTAGTGCAGGTTGTCTGGTTGAAGAAATGGCTGCTCATGATGTTGGTGGAGATCAGCCCAGAAGGTTAGGGGCGAGCCTGAAGGACCTAGGTAGGTTTTACGCATATGTGTGTGGTTAAGGCTGCTACTCACCTGTTTCCTGATTATATCTTAGGAAGTTTGCTTTTTCTATTTCTTTCTCCCTAATTGTAATGGGTATGCAGAAAAGTCCAGACTCTGGTGTCTTGCCAGATTTTTAGGCTGTGGCTCACGTGGACCTTGCCTTGGTCTGATTCATCGTCTCCTGGTGTTTCTCTGCAGGTGTCGGTACCTGGCAGTTCAACTGTCTCCAGCCATCCCTGTGTTTGCAGCAGTTCTCTTTCTGTTTGCCATGGCTACGCTCCTGCGGACGAGCTTCAGTGATCCTGGGGTGATCCCAAGAGCCCTGCCTGATGAAGCAGCCTTCATTGAAATGGAGATTGGTGAGTACTGAGGCGGGAGCCAGCTGAACTGCTGAGAGCTGGACTAGCCTGGACGTATAGGCGGGATTTGGCACAGAGCCTTTCTTCCCTGCTGGCCCTCCAGAAATGGCAATTGCCTCTTGCCAGTTGCTGGCCAGTTCTACTTCTCTGAGCCTCAAGAGAAGTGTAGTTTCCACCACTGCTTCCCTTCCCCAAGCCAGGGCCTTCTCACAAGCTGTTTTTTCTCTTGTAGCTGTGGATAGACAGGCCCACCAGTTTGCTTTTGGGAAGGGGTGCAGGAAGCTTGTTGTGAATCACTTGATCTTTCGGGTAGAGAGGAAGTTTGCTGGACGCACGTCTGAACAGTGATTTTTCTCCTTGTCTGTTCACTTGGGAAAGTTCTGACAACTCTTTGCCTGGCTCTGAACTCCCTGGTTGACTGTGGAATGCGCAACAAGAAGGACTGCAGCTGCTGGCTGTGGACCCAGCAGGCTCTGATTCTGCTGGTTGAGTGAGCGGCAAGGAGAGGTTTTCTATGCCCGTTGTATCATAGCAGCAAGTCTGATTGATACCTGCTTGTTTTTGTTCTCAGAGGCCACCAATGGGACTGTGCCCCAGGGTCAGCGTCCACCTCCCCGGATCAAAAACTTCCAGATCAACAACCAGATAGTGAAGCTGAAGTATTGTTACACGTGCAAGATCTTCCGTCCGCCCCGTGCCTCTCACTGCAGCATCTGTGACAATTGTGTGGGTGAGTAGGAGAGGCCGTGCCTGCTTCACCATCCTTGCGTTACGTGAGGGCGTCTGCAACAGACGAGGTGAAGGTCTGGGCCTGATCTCGCATCATATCTAGTCTCACACTGTGCCCACTTCCAGCAGCAGTGGAGGGAAGTGTGGGACAGTGATATCTGGACAGATGAGGACCAAATGCTTCATCTTAAGCCCAAGGAGCTAGAGATTTGCATAGCATCTCAAGCCACATGATTCACCTTTGCCAGTGCTGCTTTGACAATAATTAGCCTAATATAAGCTTAACTTATTTGTATAAATGCACAGTCCATTTCTGAACTTCACTGAATTGCTGGCCAGGCTGGTTTAGGGGGTTTTCCTGGAGAGCTGCATGTTTTGTGTAAACAGCTCCTTGCCTCAACTTGGAAACGATCACTTGGTGATATTGCTGTTTCACTATTGCTGCTATTTTGCTTCTCTTCCTGCACAGCAGAAGTTCTCGTAGCTCTTTTGTGTGTCCTAATTAGTTCATATGCAGCATCCCTTCTTAAGGAAGAAATTCTACTCTTCTCTATGCCTGTTTTCCTATGCAAGTTACCATCCCTCCGAGTGTTTATGCAGCTTGTTGAGCCCTCCTGTTGTTATTCTGGAGTAGTAAGGCAGCATGTGGGTTAGATAAGAACTTCAGAAACCTTAGCCTTAATCTAACCTTTATGATCCTTATATGTCATTGTATAAAGGTCCAGGTCTCTGACTGAGAGAAGAAATGCATGTGACTGATCTCTTAAATTTTATCATAATATATAAACTCACTCATCAGTAAAACAGTTTTGTGACTTCTTACCTGGCCTCCTGTTTTACTTCTGGCAGAAGGTTGGGCTTGATGGCCCAGGGAGTCCTGCTGAGTCTTGTAAATTTTCAAGTCTGGGGTGCAGGAGTAAGTGGTGTAGGCAGGACCACGCTAGAGCATCACTGATCTCATTTTTACTTTCACAGAGCGCTTCGACCATCACTGTCCCTGGGTGGGCAACTGCGTGGGGAAGAGGAACTACCGCTATTTCTACCTCTTCATCCTCTCGCTCTCACTCCTCACCATCTACATCTTCACCTTCAACATAGTCTATGTGGCACTGAGTGAGTTTGGCTGCAGAGAGTTGGTTGGCTGGGCTGGTTAAGGGTGAGGGAGGATGTTGCAGACCCAGAAGGTGATGGAGTGGGAGGGGGAACTGGGCTCGGCATGATGTTCTGGAGACCAAACACCCCTTTCTTTTCTTTTTCTCAGAATCTCTGAAGATTGGGTTCCTGAACACACTGAAAGAAACCCCAGGGACATATCCTTCCACAGTGCAGGAGAATTGGTTTGCCCAAAGCCTGGGGAAATGTGAGCTGGAGACTTTATGCCCAGGCATAAAGGCATTCAAGGCATTTTCTCCTTTATTTTCAAAACAAGGAACAGTTTTGTGGCTATTGAGGGGAGGGTGAAGTAGAAAGCTGTGACTGGGATAAGGACCAGAGAACGAGGCTAGCGTGCTTTGGTGTGGGGACACAGCTGGAGTGGCAGCGGGTGTAATCCCAGGCTCTTCCCAGTCCTTAACTGTGTTCTCACTGTCCTGGAGGTACTCATCTGCTTCTTCACCCTGTGGTCGGTGGTGGGATTAACTGGGTTCCACACCTTCCTGGTGGCGCTGAACCAGACAACCAATGAAGATGTAAGTAGTCTTTCTGCTCCCCTGACAGACTCCATTTCTCTTCAGTTCTTCTGTGTGTCACAGCTGTGTCCAACCTGGTGACATGTTCTGCATGTGCTGTGGGCAGGGGCCATCTCTCAGTGGAGCAGTGGCTTAGAAAAGCAGCATAATTGTCTCTGCCCCTGAAGGGCAGGTTTTTTTTTTTTTTGTTTGTTTGTTTGTTTTTTTCTGAGACTAACAACCCTTTCTATGCCCTTTATTGCTTGCCTGTGAGCAAGGCACAAGGGCTCGTGAGCTTACTTGGTGACAGGAGTGGCTTATTCTGCAGCTCTGAGCTTGTGCTCTGTACATTGCAGATTAAGGGTTCGTGGACCGGGAAGAACCGTGTGCAGAATCCCTACAGCCATGGCAACATAGTGAAGAACTGCTGCGAGGTTCTGTGTGGGCCTCTGCCCCCCAGGTAAGCTCTGAAAGGGCAGGTCCACTCTTCTGCCAGAGCAGGACTCTGAGGAGCTGATTGCCTGTTGCCAGCTCTGTACTTTGAGGGATTCTGGCATTTAGAGGGAGTCTGGTTTGGGTGCAGCCAGCTTCTTTGGGGATGAAGATCTTGTGTTGCTTTCCTTGCATGTCTCCCGTGACTCAAGCTTGCAGCATGCTCCCTAACCCCATGTTCTTGGGGAGCAGTTAGAGCAGAAATGTCGATTCCTTGGTGTAGAGCAGGGAGAAGACTGTTCCCAGGTGGCTCGTTTTGGTGGGACACCTGACCTCTGAAGTGGCCTGCTCCAGGGGATGCTTGGTTTTCATAGTAGAAACCTAGATGCTGCCGACCAGGATGAGGCCATGCACAGCCTGTGCTGGGTGTGAGAATCACTTCCCTTAGCACTTTGTGTTCTGTCAGCACTTGTCCTGCTAGGGGGAGAATTTGGCTTTGGGTGGGGCACTGGTCTGACTGGGTTATATTCTTCTTGCAGCGTCCTGGACAGACGGGGCATCTTGCAGCAAGAGGAGAGTGCGGCTCAGGAGGAGACATGCACGCGGGGGCCTGCGGCTCAGGAGCCCTCCGCTGCTCAGGGCCCCTGTGGGCAGCCAGAAGAGAGCAGTGCCCAGCAGAGCGATGGCAGCCTTCCTCATCCAAGTGCTGTGAGTGATTCCTTCTACTTGAGGGGTGGGTGGGACAGGCCTGCTTGGAGAGAAGGCTGAGAACATGACAAAGCAGGAGCAAAGTGACCCTTGGGGCCTTGCTGAGATGCTGCTGGCAAAGAGACTTCTCGTGGTCTGCCCCTAGAAAGAAGCATATCTCTGGAGCTGGCTGGGGAGATGTTTGAACTCCTCTTAGTTCCTGTTCCTAAGTCAACCTCAAAGGGAATTAACTGGTGCCCTCGGAGGCCAAGAACAAAGGAGTTGGAGAGGGATGGGAAGTTTGCAGGTGGCTGCAGGGCACCTGGGCCATGCATCTGCATGGACAAGCAGACGCTCTGTGTTGGAGTGTACTCATGTGAGTCTCTACTGTCATTTTTCTCCAGGTCCCTGTGCCATCCCCGAGCAATACTGAGATGCCAGAGGAGAAGCAGCTGCCAGCTGGGGAGCTCCCAATCCCCTCCCAGGACACTGGGCAAGCAGAGCACTAGCCTCTGTTTGAAAGGGAGAACTTTCTTGTTTTGTCTAATCAAAGCTGGAAGTGATTGAGGAGAGGAGGAGATGGGCTGGATTGCAGGCAAGCGATTCCTCATGGCCATTTTGCTTTAGTCGTTTTTCACCTCAATTCGCAGGCAATGCGGGCTGGCAGTGGCCCTACGTGATGTCAAAGGATCATATGTGTGAGTAGCCCATGTTGATCATTTTGGGGCGCTCACCACCACTGAAGCTGGTCTCCCTGCAGGTCGAGGCAGGACCTCTTGCTCTGCAGGTTGTCCTCAGTGCTAAAAACCAGCTCGGTGGCCTGCTCTGTCCCTCCGGCTGGCCCCAACTCTGTGATCAGATGGCTTGTGGCTGAGCAGCTCAGAAGCGACAGCGGGATTGGCCTGCTCCTGCTGCTGAGGAATCCTGATGGGAAGGGGCAAGCAATTATGGTAGTAAGGTCCTCTCTCCCCTCCTCCCTCCTTCCTCTGATTTGTGGCATTGTTTTATTGGTTAATGTGGCAGGGGTTGTCAGGAGACCTTTTTGGTGCCAAAAGGGGCCAAACGGACCGGGAAGGTGTTGTGCTGACAATGCTTTTTTTTTAAAGTAGCTTCCTTCCCATACTCCCTCTTTTAATGTGACTTAGCGGGTGCGAGAGCGGTCGTGGCGTGAGCCCTCCCTCCCATCTTTTCTCTGGGGTTTGTGTGTAGCAGGGAGTCTCGGGGCAGGCTTGGGGCAGCCTGCCTTTCTGCTGCTCGACTGGCCCATGCCTGTCCCAGGACGGTTGTGCGAGGGCTGTTTTGAGCAGAACTGGGGGTCTGCCCGTGCTGCTGGCTCTCTCACCAGGGCAGAATTCATTCATGAATCCTCTCTAGGTCTTGCCAGCTCTTTTTGATCTATGAATATATATACATATATAAATATATCTCTTAGAGGACTGCAGATGTTCAACATCAGCCACCTGCAGCTCCCCAGAAGAGAAGGGAGATGCTGGGGCTGAGCAGTGGTGGTGCTTTCATTCATTTTCTCCTCCGTTCACTGTCTTAAAAGAGGAGGAGGAGCCTGTTCCATTGGAGTGCTGCATCCCTCACTCCTCTTCCCTAGCTCCTTGCCTTGCCAGTTAGTGGGCGAGATGACCGTAACGTGGGGACTGGTGCTGTCCTCTCTGCCTGTCCCACCTGCAGTAGCGCTGAGGACTCCCCTCTTGGCTGAGTGAGGTTGGCCGGCTGCTTCCCACCCAGCTTGGCCCTGCTTCTGGCTTCAGCTGCTTCCCCTCCTTGGCTTTTGCCTGGGAAGGACCTGCTGCTGTCCCGCCTCAAGCAGGGCCCGAACAGCTCCGCTCTGCAGCCGTTGCTGCCAGGTGGTGAGACCCATCCTGTCCCTCCTGGCAAGGCACAAGCTGAGCTGGGTGCCTGGGGTTAGCACCAGCTCTGCTGCTTGCCCTGGGGTGCTGTGTCCTGCCCTGGTGTCTGTCCCTCCGTGCTGGGCTCTCACATCTGTCCCACCACGCTACTGACCAAATCTCAAACTTGTTGCGAAAAAAAAGTGTAATTTCTTTTTTCCTTTTTGGTTTTACTACTCTGTTTTCTAACACAATGTGTCGAGTGCTGCCCGCTGGGGCAGTGGCGGGTGCTGCCTGCTCCTGTGGTTTCTGTCTGCTCTGTTCAGGTTCTCTGTGAAGGAAGGGGGTGGGGGGGTGGTATTTTTTTTGTTGTCGTTTTGTTTTAGATCTTTTTTTTTGTCTTTTTTTCTTTTTTTCTTTTTTGTTTTGAAACAATGAAGGAAACTTAATTGGTTTGAAAAATGGCTGAGCTGTAGCCTCTGCCTCTCTGTCTGTGCGTGTTTCCCTCCTGTCCCCCCCAAAAAACCAGGCTGTCGCCTTTCTACGGCGGCTCTACAGCCCCTGCGTCTTGATTTTCATGGGTTGTGGAGCCACTCTTTGTCACCTGAGTCCTGCTGGGGCCCCGAAGACGCTGAAATGAAGCGTGGGGTTGAGGAGAAGGCTCTGCAGCCTGTACTGAGCAGTGACAGCACGCGGGGCACAACAGCCTTGCTGCAAGTAGTGGTACCCTGGCGGGGTAAGGAGCAGCACGGAGCAGCCCAGCTCTCCGAGGCTTTGGTGCAGGTGAGAGAAGAGGAGGCAGGATTGAGAACTGGGAGCACGTTTTATTGGAGTCGAGCGCAGACGAACAATTTCAGTACCCACGTGTGCAGATGCTGCGGAGCAGGGGTCGGAGCTGTGCGAGCGCAACAGCGAGAGCCTGGCCTCTTATGGCCCACCCTTGGCCAAGTGCCTCCTGGGTAGAGCGGGGAGACATTAGCTCATTTATTTGCTGCAGGCCTAGAGACCAGTTCTGGACCGAGGAAAGGGGGAGCCTCTAGCCCGGCCTGTGCTTTGGCTGCTGCTGGGCACACGTTGCTCTGCTGGGCCCTGGTGCCCCAGCCACCACGTGGGCATCCAGCCCTTGGAACTGGCTTGGGCTGCAATGCTGCAGCACGAGCTGGCCAGGCCCATGCAGAAGCTACAGGCATGGCAACCTTACCCTGCTTGGGAGCCAAAACACCACTGGAGAGCCAAGCCTGAGGAGCAGGGCAGCTGGTGCTGGCTTGGCATCCCCCCTCTTACCTTCGTGGTTGCTCCAGGACCGCTCTTGGGTAGTGGGGACCGTGACAGGCTGCAAACCTTTAGGGCTGGGCTGTTTACCCGGGGTGCTGAGGCTCTGCTTGCCCAAAGCTGAGGAAGCTGGAGCTCGGGGAGCTCATGGTGGTTCTTCTCCCAGCTTGCTTGGGTGCTCTGGACCTACTGAAGCAGCTGGGCCCTTGCTGGGCTGTTCCTGGGGCTCAGCTGAACTGAGCTTAACTCAAGCTTTCCAGCAAGCTTTTCCCTGCCCTCTGTGCTTGGCTTGATGAAGGTGAAGGAGATGCTGGAGGGGTGCAGCAAGCTGCGGGCGCCTGGCTCAGCAGCACAGCGCTGCCTCTGCTCCCGTGCTGCCTGCTGCGAGGCGCGGGGTGTTGCGTGTCCAGCGGCTGCTGTGGCCGTGCCTGGCTGTGCTGGGTGCTGCACGCTTGAGTTCTCTCCTGAACCGTGCCTGGAGTGGGCTGAGGCCCGAAGGGGCAGCCGAGCCTGGGCCTCTCCACTGGATGCCACGTGGTTCATGGGACGCCCGGGGAGCCGTGGCTGGGACCATGGCTGGGGCTCGTGTGCCCTGCACCCGCAGGCACCTCCTGTGCAGTCCTGCCATGGGGAGCGGAGAAGGGAAGGCAGGGAGGGCTCAGGAGGACTTGCTCAGGGAGACAGCCTGCACCTGCCCCTCGGGGCCCAAGAGCTCCGCCTCATCCCGGCTGCTATCCAGCGTTTCGGACCCTTCAAAGCAGCCTGAGTCCCTGGGAATGTCCCCCTTGGCATCCGTGGGGGAAGGCTGGGCTTCGGAGCTGTCTCCTTCCTCCGTCTCGCTTGCTGCTGGGAGAGATGAGCCAAGGTTAGCACGCAGCAGCTCCCCACTCGCAGAGAGCCGGGGCTGTGGGGCAGCCTGGCCCCAGGGGCACAGCCTGAGGTGGGGGGTCTCGACCGGCCACCCTGGCCCGTCCCTTACTGTCATAATCCAGGAGCAGCTCGGCGGCTGTGAGCAGCTTGGCGCGGTGCTGGGGGTCCGTGATGTTGAGCTCATTGAGATGCGTCTCCCGCAGCTCCTTGAAGTCCTCAAGGGTCTGGTAGCCGTTCAGGAGCAAGGTGGAGGTGTGCTCCTAGGCCCCGAGAGCAATGTGCTTAGTGGCAGGGCTGTGGCTGCCGGCGCCAACCACGAACCCCAATCCCTGACCCCCTCAGCTCTCTCTGCAGCAAGCGCTGGCTGCAGGAGCCGCTCGTGCACGTCCCTGTGCAGCAGTGCTTGGGCATAACATGGAGGGGCCCGGAGGGACAGGGTGGGTGAAGAGGTGCTGGAGAGGAGACAGTTCTCTATCTGCCTCCTGGGGATCCTCTGCCTGGCAGGCAGGCTCGTGCCCGGGTGTCCTGTTGCGCGGTGGGCCTGCGCTGGACCTTACCTGCAGGTTGATGCGCTCCAGCAGCTCGTGGAGGGTCTTGGGCTTGAGCCGCTTGCTCTTGCTGTGTCTCCTGCTCTTGCGGGCTGGGGCGGTCTCCTCCGGGATGACATCCACGTAGATGAACTTGAAGGAGCCCACCTTGTTGTTGAGCAGCCCGGTCCAGGTGCCCATGGGCGGCTTCTCGATGATGCCAATGATGTCCCCTTTCTGTGTCAAGGAGAGAGGCGTGAGGGCTGGGAGAGGCCGGGTGCCCTCGGAGGTGTCCTCGGCCACCTTGTGCCCGCCAGGCCGGCACCGCCTGCGAGCCCCATCCCTCTCCCTGTCCCTGGGCTGAGGTGGGGTTGCTCACCCGCAGCTTCAGCGAGTCCTTGTCGTAGGGGCTGGGCGTGAAGTCCGTGTGGACGCGGGCCCGGCCGCAGAAGGGGCCAGCGTAGGCCGGGCCGCCCTCTTCCAGCCGCAGGCTGTCGCGGCTGGGGCCAGCGGCCTCGCTGCCTGCCGAGGGGACGGTGCCATGAGGGCAGCCCGGCCCTGGTGCCGAGGGGACCCCCACGCGGGGCGGCACTCACCGCTGGAGAGCTGGCGCCCGAGGGCCGCGTGCTCCTCTTCCTCCCCTTCCACGTAGGAGAGGGGCCCTTTGTCTTGGCTCGGCTCCTCGATGCTGCTGCTCGGGGACAGTGGGGACGGGCACCCGTCCTCCTCCAGGTCCCCCTGCCGGGGGGTGGGTGGTTAGTGCTGGGCAGGGTGTGCGGGAGCGGGCGCTGCCGCCCCGCGCCGCTTCCTCACCTCGCCCTCGGCCAGCGCTTTCACGGCCATCCTGCCCATCTTCCTGTTCATGGTGCGCGAGATGACGGCCCTCCACTTCTTGCTCAGCTTCATCCCGCCGCTCCGCGACGCCGCCTCGGGGGCAGCGCTGCCAGATTCATCCTCGGGGATCTGGGAGGGGGGTGGAGAGCCCCGCCAGACCCCCCGTTACTCATGGCCTGGGCTGCAGTAGGAGCCTTCCAGGCTCACTGGGACTTACTGGGATCCCAGGACAGAGTCTGGGACCCAGTTGCTCAGGTGAACAGCAGCTGTGGGGGCAGTGGGTATGGGGTAGGGGACTGTCACAGGCAGGATCCCCATGCGAGTGGAATGCCAGGAAGGGGGGTCCCTGCACCCAGGACTGAGCACTCACGTTCTGATCCAGGTTGAATTCCTTGTTGGTCACCCCGGGGGAGCTGACCTTGGCCTTGGCGAAGTCCTTGAAGCTGCTGGAGCGCTGCAGGGAGAGCTAGGGGAGGCAAAAAGGTGTGAGGGCTTCTCCAAAGGGCTCTGCTGGGTTCCTGCTGCTGGGCACTGCAACAGGCCGAGGCAGTGACAGCAGCAACCAAAGAAGTTGTGGCTGGTGCATCCTCCCTGGCCTCTGCATCCCACAACACGAGGGGAGCCCCCAGGGCCTGGACGTGGACTGGGGACTGCAGGGAGCATGGGCAGGGCCCTCAGCCCAAGCACCAGCCAAAGCCAAAGGCCTCCGCCAGGCTCAGGGACGGGAGCTGCTGCTCTCAGCAAGGGACCACGGGGTGGAAAGGGCGTCTTGCAGTCTCCAAATCCTCTTTGGTTCTGGTGCTTTCAGGGGCCCCCAGGGCCTGGCTCAAGAAGGGGTGACCCCGTACCCCTCAGCGGCGGCCGTGTGCCCTGGGGAGCCTCCCGGCGCGCGGGGGCCGCTCTCGGCTCGCCCTGCGGGTGCTCCCCGCTGCGCCGCTCGGCACCCTCGCTTTGCTTCGCGGGGCTGCCGCTCGCTTCGCCTGTGACCGCAAACGCAGCAATTTCCTCTCGCGGGCTGCTCTTCCCCTCCTCCCGGGCTCCTGCGCGAGTGGGAGGCGAGCGAGGCGTTCGGCGGCCCCAGCCCCACCGCTTCCTGTGCTGCTTCTCCTTTCTCGTGGCTGAGCATCTCACACTGCTGCTTCTTGTCGTGCCTTTAGGCAGCGCTGGCTCGGCTGGAGGAAACCCAGCTCCAAAGCCACCTTTATCCCTGCCTACACTTAGCCCAGCAGGAGCGTCCCCGGGCTTTGTGTGCGGGCTTAGAGATTTTGGGGCCTCTTCATCCTCGAGCGCCCCGAACCCTCCCTGCCTCCGTCAAGCCCCGTGAGGCAAAACGTCTTCACGCTCTGCGGGCAGTGAGCACAGCCATGGCGCCCGAGCCTGGGGCTGTTCCCACAGGCCCCAGGGCGAGCGTGCAGCAACGTGGGCCGGCTCCTCCCGGCCCAGGGCAGCCCTGACCCTTTCTGGGTGTGCAGGGCTGAGCACACGGACACGACGTCCGTGCGGGCACCACTGCCAAGAGGGAAGTGAGAGCGGCGGGTGCGGCTGGGCAGGGGAGGGGATGCCCGGCCGGGCTCTGCCGCCCTGCAGTGCCGCTCCTGAGGCCATCACAACCATGGGGACGTTTTGTCCAGACTTCCCCATCAGCCTGGGGAACTCCTCTGCCGAGGGGCTGCTGCTACTGGGCCAGGATGTGCCAGCGTCCGCGCAGCCCCTGCTGCCCCCGAGGTGCAAAGCCCTGGCACTTGCTATGGTGCTGCCCTGGGAAGGGGCTGGTGTGCGAGACGGGGAGCGAGCACCTCGCTGCAAGCACCGTGAGGCCAGGAGCCATCTGCCCACCCACCCAGCAGCCCTGCATGGCCCTGCAGCCCCAGCCCCTGCCTGCGCAGCCGCCTGCATCCCATTACGGCATGGGGAGCGGGGCATGGACCTGTGTGCCCCATGTGCCGGGCTGCTTCGCTGCTCCTGCTGCCCACCCCAAGATGCTCCGTCCTCAGAGGCAGGGGCAGCAGTGCTGCCGGGGCTGTGCCTGGTGGCGCGCTGGGGCTGCTGCCGCGATGGCAGCGATGGCTTGTGCTGACCCGCCACGACGTGCACAGCTCATCCTGCACCCAGCGCTGCGGGTGTCCAGACCGCCCGGTTGCACCAGCGGCTGCTCCTGCTCCCCAGCCCCATGTCCCGCGGAGCCTGGCGCAGGTGGCCAGGCTTGGGTGCCATTGCTGCGGGGCCGCGCGGGCGCTCACCTTCCTGTGGCCCGGCTCCTTGTCGCTGGCATTGGAGGGCTTGCGGCGCAGCATGGTGCAGCCGGGGCACGGCTGGCAGAGCTCGCAGCGCGCCGGCACGGGCGCCAGGAAGCGCGCAGGAAGCCGGCGGTCACATGAGAGGGGCTCGCGGCGGCTCGGCCCCGCGGAGGCTGCGTGCGGCACAGGGAAGGAAGCCCTCCTCGAAGCTGCCTCCCTGCCGGGCCCTGTGGGCAGCCGGTGTCCCCAGCACTGCCAGGCCTCAGGTGCAAGGAGAGGCCACTGCAGGAACCGTCTTGCCCCACGGAAGGTCAAGGAGCCCTTGTCCACCACGTCCCCTCTTGTGACCACCAGGCCTGTCCTCCTCGGCAGCGTGCGGTGCCTGCACTGGGTTAGGATGTCCTCTGCACCTGCGAGGCCTCTGCATGTCCTCGGGTCTTCCCCGGGCCGTGCCTGGGGTGCAGGTTTGGGGAGGGGATGTGCACCCCAGCACCTAGCCCATCAGCACCCATTGGGCCCCAGGGTCTGCCCTGGTCCGGGTGACTCCCGGGCACCATTTACTTGAGTTCCCTCTTCTCAATGTGCTCTGCTCGGGGCAGGTCGTGTGGTCCAGGTGGCACCCGCAGGTCTGGGCCCTTGCGTTCCCCCAGCCCCACACGCCACCAACAGGGTGGTGATGCCCAGGGCATCACGTCGACACGCTCCCGCCCACTGTCATTACTCATCTTTAATTGCACACAAGGACAAGAAAGAAGGAAGTAGGTGACGGGGAGGAGAAGCTGCCCTGGCAAGGAGGAGACTCGTGGTGGCACCGAGGTCAGGCCTGCAGCTGGCTGAGCAGCGCCAAGAGGAGGGAGGTGAGGGCCAGCGTGCCCCGGGTGGCAGCGGCGCTGCTCTGCATGAAGGGCTCCGTGTTCCTCTGCAGCCAGGCGTACTCCTCCTGCAGCTGCTGCCGCTGCAGCTCCGGCCCCACGCGCTCCCGGATGGTCTCGTAGTAGGCGTTCAGGTACTGGATCTGCAGTGGGGACGCATGCCGCGCCGTCATCCTTCTCTGTCTGCCCTCCCCAGCATTGTCGCCCGAGAGCCGCGCCAGCTCCGTCCGCCTATCCCAGCCGCACCCGTGGGCCCCGCTGCATCTGTGCTGCCTGTGCCCCCTTCACCTGCCCAGCTCCTTGCCCACTGCGGTCCTGTTCACCCACCACATTCACCTGCCCCAGCCCCACCCCGGCCCCGCGTGCCCACCGCTCGCCCTGAGCACCCTGTACCTGCTCCTTTGAGAGGAGGTCCACGTCGATGAGGTTGCGATCATAGGGCACCAGGGACACCACCTCGAAGGTCAGGAATGGCTTCTCCCCAGTCTGGTGCTGCGGGAGGGAGACCATGAGCCCCAGACCTGCCCTCGGAGAGGCCCCTCAACCCTCAGCTGGTGCCAGGAGAGGGGCCCAGAGCCCCAGCTGAGGCCACCAGGGTGAGGCAGCCCTGGCCTCAGTGCTGGCCTGTGGGCCATTTGGTGCAAGGAGGGACACGTTACCTCAGTCTGCGCCTCCACCACAAGGGCGATGTCCTCAATGCGGATGCCAAACTCGCCATCCTGGTAGTATCCAGGCTCTGGTGGGACATGAAAAGTGCCCAGCCAGTCCTGAAGCCCTGACTAGCCCCAAGAGAGCAGCAAGCCAAGGTGCCCTGTGCCCTGCTCCATTGCCCTGGGGCTGCCCCGGGAGTGGCGGTGCGGGCGGGACCTGCACGTACCGATGGATGTGAACATGCCCTCCGTGAGCAGTATGTTGTTGGACTGGAAGCCCACGGGCCCTGTTGGGGAGGCGTGGTGGGTCGAGGCGGTTCCCAGAGGACCGCGCAGGGCCGGGTCCTGCCCGTCGCGGGCGCCGCGGGGCCAGGACTGCGTCCCACAGAGCCCTGCAGGGCCGGCACCACCTACACTCATGGACCGACAGGAAGTTTCCGATGCCGTGGCCGGTGCCGTGGCCGTAGTTGAGTCCGACCTTCCAGAGCGCCTGGCGGGCAAAGGCCTCCACTGTTCTTCCTGCGGGGTGGACATGGAGGGAGCCAGTGAGGGTCCTGCTCTGCTCGAAGTTGTCGTGGGCCTGATCAGCCGCGGGCCCAGCCCGGCACCCACCTGCGGTGCCGGCAGGGAAGATGAGGCGGGACAGGTCCACGTTGCCCATGAGCACGCGGGTATAGGCCTCCTGCAGGCAGCGCGCGGGCGGCTCAGCCCAGCCACCTCGGGGCTGTGCTCAGCGCCATCATAGCGTCCTGCGGGCCCGCGACCGGCTCCTGGGCATGGCCGGGCAGTGGGGATGGCACAGGGGGCACCGCTACCTTCTGGAATGGCGTGGGCACCCCCCAGTGCACGGTGCGCGTGATGTCCGTCGTGCCGTCCCTGCGGAGGGGAGCGAGGAGGGGCGGCGCGGCCCCGGCATTGTCTCCGGCCACCCCGTCACCTGTGGGGCCGGGCACGGGCCATGGTCCCCCCAGGACGGCGCTACGCACAGGTATTGACCTCCGGTGTCCGACAGGTACATCTCGTGCACGGAGAGCATGCGGCTGCTCGTGTTAGACGGGCTGGCGGGGCAGGAGCGTCACGCAGAGTGAGGCCATGGAGCCCCTTGCTCGCTCCGCGCCGCTCCGACCGTACCTGTAGTGGGCGAGCGCGGCGTTGAGGCCGCTGGCCGAGATGGACTCGAAGCTGGGCCCGCGGTTGTGCTCCTGCGCCCTGGAAGGCAGCGGGGCGGAGGCGCGTGGGCAGGGCAGCCCTGCCGCGGCGCGGCACGGTGCAAGGGAGGTGCCCGCAGCGCTCACCGGCGGAGCTCATCCACACGCTGCGCCCCCGAGAACTCGTCCACCAGCCCCTGCGGGACTGTCTTCTCTAGCCACAGCAGGTACTGGATGACGGCCACGGCATCCCGCACCTGCGGGCGGCCCGGTGGCGTCAGCAGGAGCCAGCCGGCGTCCCGGGCACCTCCGGAGGCCCCTGCCCTGTTCCTGCCGAGAGCAGGGTCCTTACGTGAGCGGCCCGCAGCAGCTCCTGCTCCTTGGCATTTTTCACCGCCTTGGCCGTCATCACCGGGGAGTAGCCCTCCTCGAGGAGTTTCTCCTGCAGAGGCAGCCCAGGCAGGGCACAGCCGGGCATGGCACAGCCGCCTGGCCCAAGCTGAGGACTGTCGCCGCATGTCCCCTGTCCCCGCCGCTCTGTGGCACGTGCCGGCTCCGAGCCGCGGCACGAGCGCCATCCACAGCAGCGAGCCCTGCAGCCTGGAGCTGCTGGCCAGGTCTCTCGGGCGGCCCTGGCGTTGCCTCACCTGGGGGATGACACTGTAGAGGCCATAGGTGGTGTACTCGGTGCCCAGCCAGATGGTGACGTTGCCCCGGGCGTAGTCGCGGACGTGGTCGCGTGCCTGCCCGTAGTCCTGCAGCTCCACGCACAGGGGCCCCGGGCAGCCGCCCTGCAGGGACTGCCGCGCCTCCGCTGTGAGCCGCGTCCCGTCCACAAAGAGCCTGTGGGCAGAGCGCGCGGCCGGCGCTCGTTCAGCCCTCGCGCCCCATCGGAGCGCGGGGCACCGGGCGAGGGGCTGCAAGGCTGGTAACCGGGCCGGGCTCCGGGCTGAGGCGGGGATGGAGCTGGGTAAGGTGTGGGACGTGCAGGGGGACGCAGTGAGGCCGGGCGCTGCAGGACATGGGGGCACTCGGGGAGGGAGTGGCTGTGTCCTGCTCCTCGAGGGGAAGAGGGGCAGGAGCCCCGTGGCTGCGCGCCCCGCGGGAGGGGCTGCCCACCTTATGCTGGTGCTGGTGAGCAGCGTGTAGGAGTAGAAGACGGGGTTGTAGGGGATGTCATCCCCACGGAGGTTGAAGAGCCCTGTCAAGAGCCTCACGTCGGAGCCTGCGCTCTCCAAGGACCCTCCGTCCCCGTGCAGCCGCGGGGCAGGGCCCGTGGGCGGCGGGGGACGCGCGGTGGCGGCAGTGGCTGCTCACAGGCCGTCTCCTCCAGCCCTGAGAGCAGCACGGCCGTGGGGCTGCGGACATGCTGCTCCATCTGCTGCCGCACGCCCGTCACCTTCTCCTGCCAGCTGCTCCCTGCGACGAGGGCGGGAGGGAGCTCGGCTCGGCCTCTGGGGCCGCCAAGATCCCCTCGGGCTGGTGAGGGCCAAGTGAAGCAAACACGTGCCCGGTCCCCCTGGCTCGGACGGTGACCACACCTGTGAACTCGGCCGGGAGGCTGTAGATCTGCCCGGAGGCTGGAGGGGGTCTCTGCTCCGCCCACACGTGGTCTACAAGGTTGGTCTCCAAGGGGAGCAGGGTCCTGCCGGAGCCGTGGAGGGCGTCGCTGTAGCTGCTCCAGGTGTCTGGGGTGGGGAGCGCCCGGCGCTTAGGGGCACCCCGGGGGCTCCCCCGGCTGCCTGCCGCGCTCGCTGCATCCTGGCGGGAGGGCGCTGCAGGTTGGGGTGCTGCACGGAGCATCTCGTGCCGCGGGGCACCTTACCGACGGAGAAGAGGAAGGGGTCCATGCTGACATTCCCGCCCACAGGAACCGCCTCAAGGATCCACAGCCCGATGGACTTGATCCAGGCTGTGTGAGAGAGCCGGGTGACACCATGGGGCCCAGGGAGAAGGGCTCGGCCCTCTGGACCCGTGGCTGGGCCCAGACGACGCGGTGGCTGCAGGAAGGGCTGGTGAGCCCCATCCGGCCGCCCCAGCCCGCCCCACACTGACTCGTCCTCTGCAGCTCCCAGTTGCAGTCCAGCTGGCGCTCCGCCTGCGTCCAGTAGCGGCTGTCGGTCCACAGGGCCGCCTTGTGCAGCGTCACCACGGCGGTGCCTGCAGGGGACAGGGGGCCCGTGCATCGCCTCTCCCCCAGCCCCAGCTCCACCTCCCGCTCCGTGCGGGGGCTGACGTGGCCGTGGGGAAGGGCCGCCCCAGCACGGAGGCGGCCGGGGCGCTCCCACCTGCAGAGCCGCTGAAGCCGCTGAGCCAGCCCAGGCGGGCGTCCCGCTCCGATATGTACTCGCTCTGCGGGCGCGGGCAGCGCCGTGAGCGGCACCCGAGGGCCCCGACACGGAGCGGGCGCCATGGGGCAGGCGCTGTCTCACCATGTGGGCGTCCGTGGCGGGCACGACGTAGGCGTCCACGCCGCGCGCCTGCATGGCGCCCCGCAGGGCCGCCAGCCGCGCCGTGCTCTCGGTGGCCGTGGGCGGCAGGTACTGGTGGCGGGGGGGGAGATGTGCTGAGGGGCGGCCGTGGGCCGTGCGGCGCCGGGGCAGAGGGCCGGGCACAGCCGGGTTCACCTCACCGGCGGCTCGGCCGTGCAGTCCCTCACGTCACTCCTGGCAGAGGCCACGCTGCAGGGAAGCCCTGGGGCGGCAGGCGAGGGGACGGAGCCCCAGCACGGCGCTAAGGGAGAAGCCCCCCGGCTCCGCTCCCTTGGGTTTACCCATGCGGTATACTTCCCCAGGCCTGGGCCACCCGCATGTGGGCGTCGCGCCGGCCCCCAGCCCCTGGGCACCGCGTCTGCCCCGCCTCGCGCTCACCTCGGAGCAGGAGCACCCAGGCGACGACCCACCCGGAGCTGCGCATGGCTCCCGCGGGCGCCCCGGGCTGCTCCCAGCGCCCCGAGCCTGCCCGGCTGGACGGCGAGCACAGGGAAGGTGTCAGCAGCGCCACGGGCGGCAGGTCCCTCCTCCCGCGCCTTTGCCCTTGGGGGCAGAGGGGTGCTGCATGCGCGAGCCACGACCCACGGCCGGTTAGGGGAGGGGGGGTCGTTGTCCTCTTCGCTGAGCGCTTCTCCTTGAAAGCAGATCCTACCACCAGATAAAAAGTGTCAGCAAAGTGAGCGCAGAGTCCAAAGATCCCTCGGGAGCCGGGCTGTGCCTGGCACGCTGCCATCCCCGGGGGACAGAACACCCCGTGGGACGGGGGGCTGTGTCCTATCGCCCAGGCTGAGGAGGGGTCCGGACGGCACCAAGGCATAAGGCAGCACCTCTTGGGGGGGGTCACTACCCACCCCACGTGGACCACGCATGGTCAGAGCCCTCCCGCATCCTTCCCGTGGCATCCTGCAGCCTCGCGCCGGAGCAGGGGGCCACTTGACTCCCCACGGCCAAAGAGGGTTTCCCGGGGCCGGCTGCGTCACGGGCTGCCCAGAGCCGAGCTCCCCCACGGGGCTGCCGGGCTCGTGGCGAGGGCCCCGTGCGGCTCTGAGGGTGGCCGGGCTCGCACTGAGGCCCCGTGCGGCTCTGAGGCTGGCCGGGCTCGCACTGAGGCCCCGTGCGGCTCTGCTGCCCCTCGGCCGCAGCCGTCCCCAGGTACCAAAGCTGGCGCGGGAAGATGAATGGCCCTTCCCTCACGCGGGTCACCAGTGGCACATGCAGGATGGGGAGCCCGCGGTCCTTCTGCTCATGGCCTGATGGTCCCTGAGCATCTCTGGGGGGCCCAGAATATTTGATTTTTTGTTTGGCGTATGTATGTATTTTTATATATATTTTATTATTTATTACTATTTATTTGTTGTTATTCTCTCCGTTTATTTATCCATGCTTCATCCCGCTTGGCAGCTCCCGTTTTGAGATGAGCACCGAGGCCCGGGGGGTCTCAGCACCGTAACCCCCCCCCTCCCGGGCTGCCCCGTTGCCCCGCTCCGGGGGTCCCAGGCCTGCCGGGACCGTCGCAGTGTCACCGGGCCCCTGCTCACCACGAGGTGGCACCACGACCTCGCGAGGAGCCGCGCGGACTCCCCCTGCCGCCACCGGGTCCCCAGGCCACCCGGTGGGTGACAGGAGCGAGGGGATGTCCCCGCACACACACAGCCGGGGACAGCTCCGCAAACAAGCGCCGGCCCGAGGGGCGCGAGGGGCCGCTGCTCTCGCCTCCCGCACGCCCGTGTCCCCTGCGAGCTGAGCCCTGACGCGCTCGTGTCACCCAGGCCCGCAGGCGGGGCCGCTCCTGGCTGGGAGGGGGTGGCAGGACCCCCCTCTGCCCGCAGCAGAGCCTCCCGACGGCGGGAAGTGCAGTCGCCATGGCGACGTGCAAACTCCCCCCCCCCCCCGTCATTAGGGACACGTGTTAACAATGCCCCTGCTGCTTTGTGCCTGGGAGCTCCACAGCGCAGCGTGCGGGGCAGCGGCCGGGCGCTCCGCCCCCCTCCTCGCTGTTGTCCCCGAAGCCACCAGGTGCCCGGAGCCCCTGGGGACCAGAGGGACCCCCCGCAAGGCCCGTGCTCCCTCCCCGCGCCAAACAGGCGGGCGTAAACAGGACAAAACTCATCGGAAGGCGCACGTCCGCCGGGCCCTCCCGGGCGCTTCCTCCAAGGGCCCGCGGAGGAAGGTGTTGGGGCGCACGTGGAGGGGAGACATCCTCCCTTTGTGGGGCTATTGTCGGCCTTCCGCCACCTGCAGAAGCCGCGGGGTGACTCAGGGCCCGGCGGGGCGGGCGGCGGCAAACAGGATGCGGGGCGGGCGGCCGGAGCCGGCGGCAGGAATGCGGAAGCGGCAGGAGCCACGCGGGGAAGATGCTCCGTGGTGGCATCGTGGCCTCCTCCCGCGCTCCCGGTCCCCTTGTCCTGCATCCTCGCGTCCCCAGGGCATCCCCGGGGTGGCCGGGAGCAGGACGGAGCGGTGGCAGGATGCAAGCCCGGCCTCGTGGCAGGGGGCCGGGCAGCTCTGTCCTGCATCCATAGTCCCCAGGGACACCGGGGCAAGCTGGGGAGTGGAGGGGGGACACGGCCCCCAAGCCCAGCCCCACTGCTGAGTGGAAAGTCCTGGTCGCTGTGAAGCACCCGTGGGACCTGGCGGTCCCCAAGCCCTCACGGGTGGCCGAGCTGCAGCCTGCAGGCACCCGGGCTCCACGTGGCGGCCAGGCCGCTCGGTGGGGAGCGCGGCTGGGGCTGCGGCTGCGTGCCGGGATGAGACTGCGTGCCGGGATGGGAACTGGGGCTGGGATAGGAGCTGGGGACGGGATGGGAGCTGCATGCCGGGATGGGAGCCGTGTGCTGGGATGGGAGCTGGGGCTGGGATGCGAGCTGGGGCTGGGATGGAAGGTGCGTGCCGGGATGGGAGCTGGGGCTGGCTGGGAGCTGGGGCCAGGATGGGAACCATGTGACGAGATGGGAGCTGGGGCCGGGATGGGAGCTGGGGCCGGGATGGGAGCTGAGGCCGGGTGCTGGAGGCCAGGGCCAGGTGCTAGAGCTAGGTGCCAGTCTGGGTGCTGAGTGCCAGGTCTAGGTGCTGATTCCTGGTGCTGGGTCCAGGTGCTGGATCTTGGTGCCGGGTGCTCGGCCGGGCACTGGAGCTGTGGTCATGCCTGGGTGCTGGGGCTGGGTGCCAGGTCTTGGAGCCAGGGGCTGGGTAGGGTGCCCAGTCCGGGTGTCCAGTCTGGGTGCTGGGTGTGGGTGCTGGGGCTGGGTGCTGGGGCTGGAACAGGCTCTGGGTGCTGCTCTGGGTGCTGACAGGGCCGGGGGGCACTGCCCCTGCCTTGGCCTGCGCTGCTGGGAGGTGGGGGGCAGCAGCCCCACGCAGGAGAACGTGGCACCCGCCCCCCCGTGCCTCGAAACCAACATCTTGGGGGACCTCGGTGCTTTGGGGGGATCCCAGGGCCGGAGGGTATCCCGGTGCTTTGGGAGGGTCCCATGGCCGGGGGGGGGCGATCCCGGGACTGGTGGGGGTGATCCCCGGGCTGGGGAGGGGGAGCCCGGGGCTAGGGG
>PTEX01000032.1:2521624-2573454 GCA_003342815.1 Eudromia elegans
GCGCTCCTCCTGCTCTGGCTCTCCGTGGCCGCCGCCTCCGCGGGTGAGTGCGGGGCTGGGGGCTGCGGGGCCCGCCGGGACCCGGCTCCGGCCGCCCCCGCAGCGGGGACAGGGCGGGACGTGGGAGGCGGCCGGGCGGGGGCTCCCGCGTGGGGCCGGGCGCTCTGGGTCTCACGGGGGCACCCGGTGCCTCTGCCACGAGGGTGCCCGGCTGCCCGCGGCGCGTGGACAAAGCGCTGATCACCCTACTCGGGGCGCTGACAGGAGCCCGGGTGCCCGACACGGCCACCCCAGGTGACAGCCCCGTGTGGGGCATGGCCAGCGCAGCGGCAGCTCCAGACGGGGCCACCGAGGCCTGGCCACCCCGTCCGCAGTGACCCTGGGTGTGCAGCGGGCTGGACCTCTGCCCGTGCCCCTGAGCCGGAGCAGCGGAGCCAGGACGCGGTGGGATGGGAGGACACCCCACGGGTGCCCATGTGCAGCCTCCGGTGCCGCCCTCCCGCCTGGAAGCCACCGGGCAGAGCGGAGAGGCGGCCGCAGCACCGGGAGCACCCGGAGCCTCACGCCGCCCGTGGAGCACCCGGCTCACGATGGCTGTGGCCTGGGTGGGCGCAGGATGCGGCCGTCGGTGCCTGCTGGTGGCCGAGGTGGCCGCGCCATGGGGGTGGCCTCGCAGGTGGCCCCGCTCAGGAAGCACTCGGCAGGCGAATGGCTCCTGCCCGGGGCAATTCAGGAAACGGGCTGTGCTGCCCGGCCCGGCCGCCGCCTGCCTTGGGCCGGGGCATGGGGCAGGGGCCCAGCGGCTCCCGCAGGATGTGGGGCCAGGGGAGGAAAAGGAAGCCCTGGTGGGAGGCGGCAGGAAGCCGGGGCAGCGCGGGGACCCTCCCGAGAGCCGCCTCGCCCCCGGCCCCACCGCCGCTGCTCTTGTCACCCTCAGGGCCGCTGTGTCCGGCGCCGGATGGGAAGGAACCGGCTCTGCCCCGCACCCCGGTGCAGCCGCGGGGCGCCCGGCGCGGGGCCGCTCAGCGGCCGGGCGCCTGGCGGAGGCTGCGCCGGCCCCGGCCCCGGCTCTCGCACAAGGGGCCCATGCCCTTCTGACGCAGGTGAGGAGCTCGATGGGCTGGGGCACGTGGAGCCCCGGGCACGGGGTGCCGGTGCTGGCACCAGGAGGATGCTCGTTGATACCCGTTGACACCCATTATTCTCTTATTTTCTTTGCTTGTTTGCAGGGTGGCCGCCAGCCCGCGGGGCGCTCGTCCGCATCCCCTGCTCTGCTTCGTAGCCCGGTCTGCTTGTCTCAGGGTGCCGGCTGCTGCCCGTGAGCCCCGGCCTCACGTCACCTCCTCCTCGTAGCTGCCCCTTGGTGGCACCAGCCCCGGCACTGGCTCCTGCAGCCCTGCGGGAGTCTCAGCACCAGCGCCTGCCCCTTGATGGCTCTTGGGGCTGCCGCAGGGGCGGAGGGGAACAGGGTATCTCCACGCAGCCCCTCACCGGGGCCTCGGGCCGCGTCTCGGAGGCTGGGAGCGGTGCCCCCGCGCGCTGCCTTGGTGCACAGCACTTGCTCAGGGAATGGGCGGCTGATCCCGGTGTGTTTGGGGGTCTATTTATTCTTGTGGTGCTTCCCTGCTCCAGCCAGAGCCCAGGGGACCCACCCCAGGCCGCAGGGCCCCTCAGGGAGGGCAGGTCTACCCCAGGCACAAGCAGAGGCCGCCCTGGGCCTCAAGCAGTGCCAGTGCTGGTGCCAGCCCGGAGAGGGCTGCCCTGTTCGGGGTGGGAGTGATTCCTGGGCACGGCGGGAGGGGGGTCCTCCTGCCCAGCCAAGCTGCGCAGGGGTGTTGGAGCCTCCTGTAAGACACTAACTTGCACCCACGGGGACGCACTGCGCTCCGTGACGCCGGCCCCGTGGGTCACCGTGTCTCTCTGTGTCTGTAAAGACGTGTCTGGTGTAAATACCTTTGTAATAAAGAGTTTTGATGGCCGAAAGCCCTTGGTGTGGGCTGGGGATGGGGGGCAGCGGCACCGAGAGAGCGAAGGCTCCACCGTGCAGGGTGGGATGCACGGGGGGACTGGGGGGGAGCGGGTTAAGAGGGGCCGCGGGAGGACGGGGAGGCCCCAGCAGCCGGAGCAGGGCCCAGCGGGGAGTGGGGCTGGGCCCAGCTGGCCTGGATTAGCTCCGGCAGCGGCTCCGGGAGGGATGCGCGGCCAGGCCGGGCGGCAGCGCTCCCAACACCCCCACCACTGGGCCCGGCCGAGCCGGGCAGTGCCTGCAGGGCCCGAGAAGGTGCCGGGAGGCCGGGCCCGCGAGCAGCACTGCTGGGCACGGTGCTGCTGGGCACAGTGCTGCTGGGTATGGTGCTGCTGGGCACGGCGCTGCTGGTGCTGGGGCCCTTGGTCGCTGGCCAGCAGATGCACAGCTGGGCTCTGACCCCGGCCCGCCGGTGCTGGCCTGGAAGGAGGAGGCCAGGGAGGACCCCTCAGCTGGGCGGGGGCCAGCGGGTGCCGCAGGAAAAGGCTCCTGCGCTGGGAAGGCCTAAGGAATCTCTGGCCTTTCCTGGCCTGGCTGGCTGCCCGCGGGCAGGTGGGAGCTGGCCCGGCTCCTGCGGCTCCTTCGTGCCCCTTTGGTGCTGCTGCAGTGAGGGGGCTGCGGCACCGCGGGCACCACGGCAGCCGCGCCGGGCGCACGGGCACGGATGGGGCACATGGTACCAGAGCAGCATCCTCGGCGGGTGAAGCAGCAGGTTGGCAGCCCGACGGCTCCTGCGCGGCTGCTGTACCCGGTGCAGGTCCAACGTCAGCCCCATCCCTGGAGAGGGGCAGGACTTGTCACCCTCTCTGGCATTTCCGCTGGCAGTACCAGGAATGCGGTGTCCGAGGGAACAATGCCGGCACCTTGCGCGGCTCCGTGACACCGCGGAGCACAGCTGCCCCCGCGCTCAAGGAGACGCCAGGAAGCAGATGGAGGGGAGAGCGGCGGCCGCTTCCTGCGGCAGGATGCGCCCGGCTTTCTCCACCGCGGCTCCGGTGCTGGGGCAAGTGCAGCTGGGGGGGGGACCGTGGTCCCCGTGTCCACTGTGGCCGAGCTTGATGCCCCGCACGGGCACCGGCAGGTCCCTCCGCTGGGCATCCAACGTGCCAGGAGCAGCCGGAGCGTCTCCGCCTGTGCAGAAGCTGCTCCAGGCCCTGTGCAGCAGCTGGGGTCTCCGAGGGGCTGCAGGGGTCAAGCAGGGCTGCTGCGGGGTAGGGGTGGCCCATGGCAGCAGGGATGGGGCGAGGGTGGCCACCAGGGCAGAGCGCAACGCACAGCGCAAGCAGCAGCACCAGCAGCGCCCGGCCAGCCAACCTGCTCATCGCACAACAGAGGTTTATTTGGAACAAACGGATTCCCAATAAATTATGTCATTTAAAACTTAAAAAAAAAAAAGAAAAAAAAAAAAGGAAGAAGAAGAGCACAAGGTAGAGGAGCCTTGAGCAGCTGGGCTGGGGAGGGGACGCAGCGTGGGACGGGACGGGGCTGGCCCGTGGGGAGCCGGCCAGGAAGGTCCTGGGCATGAGCCTGGCCTCGCGGGGCCTCCCCCGGCCGAGGCTGCTCCTGGAGCTCCCAGCACATCCCCGCAAGGGCCCGTGGGGTGATGGGGTCCCTGCCTGGGCTCATGGTCGGAGCCAGCCACTCCCTGCTTAGTGTTCCGGGGAGGACGAGCCTCCCTCTCTGCATCCATCAGCGCCAGCCCCACGACCCCTCCTGCACGCCAGCCCCACCGCGAGCACCAGCCTCTACCTCAGGGGTCTTCATGGCTCATCCCCCTCGCCTGCTCCCTGCAGCACCCCGCTGAGGAGCGAGACAAGGGCACCCGCTGCCACCCTGTCCCCAGAGCAGGTCCTAGCCCTGGGGCCACCCTGCAGAGCCCTGGCACACAGGGACAGCCCCGGGGTACCGTAGTGCCTGAAGCTGGGTCCTCCACCAGCCACCCACAGGCTCAGATGTCCCAGAGCAAGGTGAGGGCATGAGGGAAGGGAGGTGACAGCAGGGCCCACATGCTAGTGCCAGAAACACGGAGCGAGCGGCGGGGAGCAGCCTGGGTGCCAGCGCCTTACACATTGAAACCAAGGCAGGAGGACAGCGTGGAGATGCCGGAACGCCCAGCTGACCCTCCCAGTGCAGGCGTCGTCCCACGTGAGCAGCACAGTGATGGGTAACAGAGAGAGCGCGGGCGCCCTCGGGGACAGGCTGAGGGGCAGGGTGCTGGCCAGCGCGGCAGGATGCGCCAGGACGTGGGTGTCACCCCTGTGGGGACACAGCGCAGAGCGGAGCACGGGCCAGCTCGGGCAGGGCCCTCCCATTGCACCCACAGGCCCCGCTCCTCCTAGCACCGACTCCGGGGCTGCGGGGGAGAGCAGGAGGGAAGCGCGGCTAAAAGGAGCTGGTGCCACCGCTAGGGAAGGCCGGGCTGCCGGCACAGCGGTCGGGCAGCACCAGGGCCACCTGGATCCTAGGGATAAAGCAGAAGGCTCCTGACTCGGATGGCAGTGCAATGAGCGTGCAGGTCCTCTGCAGTGGAGGGTAGAGCAGCGGGAAGGAGGAAAACGCTTCCTTTCTCACTGTAAACACGGCACTTGGAGCAGCCTTCCAGCCTTCGGGAAGTGGCAGCGGCCTGGCCTCGGCCCCAGCTTTGGCACAGCTGCGGGGCTCACTCCTCGTCCCCCGCAAGCAAGAAGCCGAAGAGGAAGCTGATTGCACGCTGGCGGTCCTGAGGAGTCTGTTTTGCCATCAGATTGGGGGGAGGCCGCAGGAGGAGGCTGGTGAACAGGGTGGCTGCACAGGGAGGCAAGACGCTCTTATCACACAGGGCCGGAGGCCTTGACGGGCTCTGGGGAGGGAGCGCAGCCCAGGGAGAGCGGCGGGAGCGGCGCAGGTGGCCGAGCGCTCTTACCGATCATGTTGGCACTGACGTTGTTGTCCTCTGAGTATTTGAGGAGCTCCCGGAGAAATGACATCAGGTACCGAAACACGCTGCGGTGGACACGAGGCAGCTGGGAAATCACCTGCGGGGAGACAGGAACCCCTCTCAGCTCTCCCCACTCCAGCGTGAGCCTCAGGAGGGGCGTCCTGCTCCCAGGGCCAGCCCCGGCAGCCCAAACGAGCCCGGAGGCGGCGCCGCACCTGGCGGCAGAGCCGGCTGTCGTGGGAGCAGTCGAGGCATCGCTGGTAGAGCTCGTAGCAGATGACGGGCTCGGGCAGGGCCTCCAGGAAGATGAGCAGCGCCTCGGCCACGGAGTGGTTACTGCCCGCTGGCGGCGGGAGTCAAGGGGCTGCCTGAGCTGCAGGGCCCCCCGCGCCTCCCACCCGTGTGCCGGGTCCCTGCCCCTTCCACCGGGACTGCGCGGAGCTCCCTGCCTGCCAAACTAACCCTGCGAGCAGAGTCATCCCCCCTGTGCAAACCCTTCCAAGAAAAACTCTGTTACCCCCACCCAGCCAGCACTGCCCTTGCCCGTCACGCCCTCCATGACACCCTCGGCCCCACGGGGCTGCTCGGCTCCACTAGCCTGACCGTGCTCCCCCAGGGCCCATACTCTAGTACTGGATCCAACCTCACAGCAGCTCCCAGATTCCAAAATTTTGGCCCCATGGCTGCTTATGCGACATGCCCTCAGCTTTGCGTGGGATTATCTGTGTGGGGGGACAGTGGGGAACTAGGTCTGCAGTGAAGACTCTGCCAAAACGAAGTCACAGAGGTTTTCTGCTGCAAGGAAGATAGTGAGTGTCTGGGAAAACTCAGGTCCAAGAGGAGGATAAGCCAGGTTTAGCAAAGGATACGGATTGTCTCAGGGATACTGGTGTCCAGGCAGTCAATGATCTGCTGCAGCTCCTCCTGCATGCCGGGAGTCTGGAACAGGTCCTCCTGCCAACGACAGCGGGAGTGAGCACAGGAACAGACAAATTCGCCTTCCCCATATACGCTGAGAGAAAGCAGGTGCCCCCAAACAGCACCCCGAGCACAAGGGGAATGCCCTGCCTTACAAACACCAAACTGGGGTTGATCTTCAGATGCTACTGATGAATCAGGTAGAGCCTCCCAGGTCACGAGGCCCTCAAGAGCGTCACCGCACAGGCAAAGGTCCCTTCCCTCACCTGGTGGCAGGCATTCTTGAACAAGTGGTCCACCAAGAGCCAGATCTCCTTGGGCACCTGCAGTGGCATCTCACTTGCATCCTCGCTGTCCAGGGAGCCCATCTGCAGAACGGACTTCTCCTGATGGCAAAGAGCACACAACGGTTCAGAAAAACCTCTGTCTTTTTTCAACGGTCTGGTAAAAAACACCTAGAGATGGACAGAAGACACACAGGATTCATCTGGCCACTACACCTGCTTTTACAGCATAGAGCCATCCCACCGGTGGTGGCAGCTCTGCTCCTTTCCGCTGCCCCACACGACCACAGCAAACAGCTTCAGCAGCACCCCAGGACAGCGTCCCCCCAAATAACCTGGCTCCCCCAGGACGAGTCCCTGGAGGTCTAGGAGGGCCTGTTCACAGCACAACTTCCACCCTGAGGCTGATGCCCTAGGGCATCAAATATTCTCAAGTTCCCCAATTGTTTTAGCTTCTGCATTTTAGGTTTAATCCAACTGCAGCTCCCTGCTCAGCCAGACACTCTCATCTGGATGTAGAGTCAAGGACATCGATTTTACTGATTTCTGTGTGCTCTAATGAGCTGCTCTCTGAGCACTAAATTCAGTTCAGTTTTCTTAAAGTTTCCTCCTGGATTTTTCTTGAGTTGATGAGTCCCTGCTGAATAGAGACTTCCCTCATCCCAGTGTCATATTTTCCTGCTTACTCATATGAGGCAGCTGATTAGCTCAACTACTTAGGAATCTCCGTAGCCGTTACACCAATCTTTAACACGATCAGTGTCTTCTTGCCTCAGTTTATTCTCCCTCTAGCCCTTCATGCTTCCACGCGCTTGCAAGACAAAAGCCCCATGCCCGTCTCCAGAAGCACATTCAGCAGAGCCCCGAAGAAGCAACCGGTGCAAGCGAGGACACAACCCAAGGACAAGAGAGGAGCTGCAAGGGGAACGAGGCTTCGTTCTCGTTGCTAGTTTACGCTACAGCCGCCACCTCTGCCCCCGCGCAGCACGGAGTCACCAACGGGCAGCCCGGCTGCTGCCTGCCCCAGCGCAGCGGGAGGCACCTCAGCC
This sequence comes from Eudromia elegans, assembly GCA_003342815.1. Taxonomy (NCBI): domain Eukaryota; kingdom Metazoa; phylum Chordata; class Aves; order Tinamiformes; family Tinamidae; genus Eudromia; species Eudromia elegans. Next base: position 2,528,819 of record PTEX01000032.1, read on the forward strand.
CAGCACCGGCGTCCTCTCCAGCGAGGGCTCCGGCCACGCTAGCTCCACTGTCCCCAGCACCGCTGAGTGGCACCTCGCCAGCGGACGCGTCGCTCACCCACGCACCCACAGCGGGAAGGATGGAGGGCAGCACGGCCGGCACACGCGGCTGCACTGCAGGTCTCCTCCAGCAGGGGAAACGCGAGGCCTGGGGATGCCTGGGGACAACGAAGGGCTCTCCATTCACGAGATGGAATAACCCTTCACCCCGCGGCACGGGAGAGCTGGTGCTGAGCATCAGGGTGGCTGCCAGGCTGTGCTAGAGCCCGCTCGGGGACATGCTCATCCTCCCTGGTCCTTCGCGGTGCTTCCAGCTCTCCCGGCGCGTCGGCCGGGCACTGAGCGCCCTCTCCTGCCCTGTGTGAGCAAGAGAAGGGAGCTCTCATCCCTCCATCTGCTCCCGACGGGAGACCTTCTGCAAGGGCAAGCTCCCAGGAGATAGGCAGCAAACTCTCCCCCTCCTCACGGCCAGGAGAGAGTCTAGTTGAACATATATGACTCCACTACCTCTTGGAGAGGAGGGTATCCATCTGCCCTCCTATTTCACTCTGTCACTGCACACTCACAGCCTGGAGAGGCCACCCAGCCTGGGCTGTTCACACAGAGTCACTCACGCTGGTCACCACAGGAAGACAGCAGGAGCCAGGCTGCTGCATATACCACATCTGTCTCCTACCTGCTCTTGCAAACACAGCTTTGACTCCTTGAGCTTCCAGGGCAGAGTACGAGTGCCAAGCAAAGCAAAGCAGTGATCCTGCTCAGGTGACCCCAGGGTGGCTGCTTGCGGAAGCAGATGAACTTCTGCCTCCTATAGGAGGCCTTCGAGATGTCTCCAGGACATGCCAAGATGGAAACAGCTGAAGCTTTCAGATTTTTAGCTCAGTCTCCTCCCCATATGTTTCAAAAGGCCCCATTTTTCATCCATCGTTAGAGCTCATTCAGATATGCCAATGTAGCCATTTTTTTTCCCTCTGGAAAGATTCACCTCTCGTGACTGGTTCAGTACAGAACACGTTTTGCCCACAGCGAATCAAGTGAGCTTTAAGTGGCTCAGCTGGGCAGATTCCATCTTGGCTATAGGGTCTTTTTGGGCTCCTATGTTTTCTCTTCCTTTCTGGAACCTCTGCTGCAGCGAGAGACTTTGCTGGAGCAAGCACTTCCCTCCAGACCCACCTCCCCTTCCCTCTCCAGCAGAAAACAAGGTAAAAATCTCTTGTCCTTCACAAACACAAGCAAGAAACAGTCTTCCCCAGGAGTCACTTGCGTTACCTTTTCTAAGAAGCTGTCTTCTCCCTGAGAGCAGAGTGGGAAAGAGAGAAGAGGAAAAGTATCATTAACAGAGAGACTGTGACCTAAGATTAAGCAGCAACCTGATTTGGGTGGTGAGAGCCCACTGAGTGCTGGTTCCTTCACACGTTTTGCTGACATGGCCAAAGCTAAACCTGCATCAGGAGCTTTGGCTGCCAATTAGCAGAAATCCTGCTCACATGATGCATAACTCTGTCTGAATCCCTATGAAATCCTAACAGTTGCCTCAGAGCAGCGCTGCTTACCATCTGGTAAACACTCAGGCTGTGGGCAGACAGAGGCTTTTGCCAGGAAGAAGTCCCCACTTGTTTGCCTTCTTGAATCTTTCTGATCAGAAACAATTATCCCTGTATTATTACACCCACCTTCCCTTGTGATCAGGCCCTGTAAATATTATACCTTGGTCTAAAGCTGCATTCCCAGTGCATGGCAACTGTGTCGCAGACAGGCCCCCTAAGCAGCTTTGTGTAGAGTTGGGGAAAGGAGGGCTTGTGCTCCAAACCCCCGCTGCTTGCCTGTCTCACCCTAATAGCATTAACACTCTGCAACCAGGAGCAAGCCATAGCCCCCTCCGAGCTGCATGGCTGATCCCTGTTTAGGATGCTGCATTCACAGCAATCCAAGGTAGAAGCAGGTTGCCCAAAGCCGAGGTTTGCTGGATAAACCTTTAAGCGCAGGAGGAAAGAGAAACCTGCTCGAGCATCAAGCTGGAAAGAGCAGCAGCAGCACGGAGCATGGCTAGGAGAGGCAGGGGTGAAGCCATTGGCTTTCCCAGCCTTCCTGGCTCCTGTGGAGATTGCCCACATGGATGCGCTCGCTGCATGTGAACCCAGCCCCAAGAGACCAGCGTCACAGAGAGAGCAGCTTGCTCCAGACGTGAGCTAGCACACGGGTTTCTTGCAAGGCACAGAGGGAGGGATGGCACTCACAGGTCTGGAGACACCACAGAGCCACACTGCACGGGAGAGAGGCTTGTTTTGTAACTGCATGACTCATCCCCACTGTCTTGCTTCCACCTGACTGCTTGCCCTGCTGTTCCCTTCTCCTTCTGAACTGCTCAACACTGTTAGCTGTGGGAGACTAACCTACTCCTATCACAGATTCTTCAACAGGCTTTTAAAGTCTAAGAAATCCCAAGGAAAAAATAATATGATGGAATACAAATACTGAAATCCTAAGGGAAAAATGCTTGAGTACTTGCACCTTCTCCTAGGATGACCAAGAGAAGTATTTTAAAATAAGCTCCCACCTACACTTTGCTATCCTGCACCACGCTGGCTCTCAGGCCCTTAATATCCCCTCACATGCTCTTGATCTCCCCTTGCTGAAAGTAACCACTCAGGCTGAGAAAAGTCCTTGATGCAAAGAATAAGCCCTGCCACTATATAAACGCAGCACAGGGTGCTTTTAACACACAAACCTATTTTTTTCCTCATGCAGAGCCCAAGCAACTGGTAAGGGCATGTAATTGGATGAAAATGTTTCTCTCCTGCACAACAGCTAATACATCCACCAGTTTTCCTTGCAGAAAGCGCTCAGCTTTTCCTGTCTGTAAGAATTTCTTAAGCCCCAGGTATGGTCAAAAACAACAGACCTAAAGTAGCTTTAGCACGATAATAGTAATAATACTACTAAAATTTGCTTTGCACAGTTATATATTAAGTCTTCAAGCTTGCTAAACATGCCCTGACTGGGGCACTACAGTCAAATTAACCTAACACAAGAGACTGCTTCTTCACTGTGCATTTTGGCACACAGAGCCTTCATGTTTTGCTCTTCTGAGGCTGTTTTGCTTCCTGTCCTCCTACATGCTTCAATGAGTAACAGTAGAGGGAAATCTAGAGGTAAAGAAAGCAGAAGAGAGCTCAAAATACATTTGAGTGTATAGAAAAGTAATAAGGTATGTTCTCAAAGGCAGAAACTAAGAGTCTAGGCCCAAGTTCTTGTTCATCAAGAGAGAAGTCAGTGTGTGGCACTGAGCAGGAGAAAGGAAGAGCAGAAGCAGGCTGATGAAATGCTCCAGCCTAGGATGGGCACATTTCTAACAGAAGAATGATTTCAAGAGGTCTGAAGAGCTTGAGGCCCAGATTAACTGTTTGAATTGAGGAGGCAAAGACTTTCTCTTGCCATTTGGATTCTGTTTGGCCTCCTCTTGTGATTATATAACAAAATTCATGGTACGAAAATGGTCTTTTTATAAATTGTGTGTGTGCAAGAACAGTTGTCACTTGCTGCAAAAGGTGGAAGCTGGAAGACTGAGGTTTGCTAAGGGGAAGTGAATAGGGTTAAAACCACATGGCAGTGGAGGCTGGCAAAGTCAGATCTGCGAAGCCAGCAGCATCCCACTGGATGAAAACAAAATGCACAGATGAGTGAGACCACACGTGTAAGAGAGAAAAGGTACCAGAAAAAATAAGACGGTCAGACTGAGCTTGTGTTTTAGTTGAAAGAAAAAGAAATTCCTTTCTTGCCCAAAGGAAAACGGACAAACTCTGGAATTTGTAAATCTCACCAAAGCAAGGCCAGGAAAGAAAGTCATAGAAGAAAAACAAATGCAGTCTGAAAACAAGAACTGAGATTAAAAATGGTGTTTACCATTTCTGAGAAACCTAAAGGACAAGAGATGGTTGGGACACGATTGCACCACCACATACTCATACAAATGGCCTCAGAAGGATGTAGATTGATGCGAGGGCCTGATGAAGCTTGCCAAGAGGAGATATCATCGTTGCACTGATGAGCTTGCTCACTGTGATCAGGGCGATGGGAACTGACCATAATGGTGGCAGGATCAGCCGTTTGCTGAGGCACATTAATCAACACATTTAACATTATCAAATGCTTTTCCCAAGTCCTGGTGCAGTGCAAATGCTGTAAGTGTCCAAATGGAAAGGGTTTTGGAGCCCTCACCATTGCAGGAGAAGCTAGGCACTCAAGAAGAGAGCGTTTCAACTCAACTTCTCAGGGAACACTGACACAAAGCACGATATTTGGGACTTACTTAAAGAAACAGGGGAAAATGGTGGGGGTGAGAAGAATGAAGCCTCACATGAAGCTCTGGAAGAAGCAAGTCGGTTGAGAGACAGCGCAGCTCACCCATGCAGAAGACATTACTCCTGGTTTTAAGAATAAAGAGAAGGGAACTAGCTCTCTTCCCTGTTAACAGACCCACAGGGTGAACCCGGCATGCTCATTCACACCGGTCTGCACTCCAGAAACGCTGCTGCTTACCAGGTCAATGAGCTTAGTGACTGGAACTTCTCGGATTGGTCGTCTCATTCGGCACAGTGCCTCCAGAGAGGTGCCAAAGCAGCTGGGCAGGTAGCTCCCGCTGATGGTGAGAAAATAGTCCTTCCCTCGGTCCAGATGAAGGACAAGAATATCCTCAATTTTATCCTCGCCCGAGTTCAGAAGTGTCACCGAGTCCTTACTGACGTACACATCCAGGGAGATGTCCACACTCTCATCTGAAACAGGCAGAAGCTCTCAAGAACCCACAGACACTCTCCACAAGGAATGACGTGCACAAGCATGCTACAGGGACAAAGGCCTCAGGACTGAGCAAGACACAGAGACATAAGGGTGGTGGCAGGAAAGGCGAGATACAGGAAAGAGGGAATGACAGAACAGAGATGGGGTGGCAGCCTATACTAGTGCACGCTAGAGACACCAATAAAACTCGACTCACTTGGCTCCAAGTAACCTTCACAAGGCTCGGCCCGAAGCCATGGCTTACAGTACTGGCTATCGTTGAGTTTTGGGATGAAGGAGAAGTGACATGTGACCTGCCCATTATTGGTGATCTGGAACTTCTGCTTCTGCAGCTGCCGGAACTTCACATTCTCAAATTCAAACTGCAGAGCAAAGAAACAACTCTCATTAGTACCCACAAAGGGACACAGCTGAGCAATCCTGACTGCAGTGGCAACTGTAACTGGGAGGTGCCTGCACAATTCTAAGCTCCTAGAAGACCTGTCGAGGAGCCAAGACAAGATGATGTTTCTATTCCAATTCCTAGCAAAAAGAGGACAAGTGAATTTAATTCCCTACAATTAGTTTAGTGAACCGAAGTCTTTAAAGGTCGATCTAGAACTTCTAAAGCTGCCGTGTTTGGGAAGTGGACAGTGCTTCAGGTTTCATCCTCACTTCTCTCCTGCTTAGCTCCAGCGAAGGAAGGAAATCATTCTCCATTCTGTCCATCATACGAACTATGTCTTCAAACACCTTCCGGTATCTCTGGTCATCCACAACTTTTACCTGTGGAAGATCAGAAAAAAAAGTTCAGAAAAAATTCTAAAGAGCACCAGAAGATCTCTTGGTCATGAGTAAACAGCATTGGAAGTGAAAGATTTCTCCAAGCACTTCTTGTGTGCACTTCAGATGTCAAGGGAATCTGCACAGATGGTCTTTGAAGTTACACAAGCAACTTTAAGCAAATTTAATCTGCAGAGATGTTACCAAGATCTTTCTGGTCACAGAGTTAAAAAAAAAAAAAATCCACTACTATGAAACTATAGGTGGTGACAGCAGTGGCATCTTGCAGAATTACTCCTGATTCTACAAGGCAAGAAGAGAAAGACTCTCCCTGAGAAGCTGCTCAGACAGTAGGACCTAGCAAAAATGGTCATGGGCTCTATCTCTACTCAGCAAGATAGGAACCACAAATATGTTGCCAACCACTCACCAAATCCAGATATGAACCTGCAACACTCTCTTAACACCACATCAGAGGCAACATTATGACAGGAGGCATAACTGCTTACTGTGCCTTACTGGGAAACACAGGAGGAAATTGCAAACTCCTCCAGAGCTCATTCTCTTGGCAGATAACCCAGGATACAGCTGGAAGCTAAGCAGCATCATTAGAGCAGTCTACTGGATTGTCTTTACTGGCTACAGGAGTACATTTTTTGGGATAAACCCTAGCAATCAGCTGCATTAGTGTGGAATAACAGCATCTCAGCACTGCACAGATAAACTGAGGTGCACATGAAGACCAAAGATGCTGAATTGTTTGCTGAGTGGAGGGCAGCAAGGCTGCCAAAGAGCAGCACACCTGCCAAACGGACACTCCTCATTTTTCTTTACTTTATCCTTCTGTGACAGCATTCACACAAGAGTCTTGACTCCACAGTCATCTTAAAGGAATGAACAGCCACGCCACAATCCTGCTCCAGCATATAGTGGAAGTTACCCCAATGTAGAAAAGTGCGCTGACTGGCTTGTGGTCACTAGTCTTCAAGTCCATATGACTGCGGTATCGGAGCTGATTTATGTTCCCCCCTCGCCAAAGGATCCTATCACACCATGCTGGCACACGACACTTCCCACTGCAAAGAAACACAGGTTACCACGGGAATCCCACACTCTGAAAACCATCCAAGCTGTCTGTTCTCACGGCCAGGCAACTCCCTGCAATCCCACAACCCATGGCTGCACCAGCAGGGATGGGATGAATTCCTGCCTCAACTTAAATACTTGGTCCTTTCTTTCTCTTTCTTCCCATTTCCCTATATGGCAGTTAAATTCCTGCCCCTTGCAGCATCAGAAACAAAACTATCTCAAACGGGACAGTTCCCACAGCCTGAGCTCATGTGTACAGTGACCCAAGCTGCACTTGTTTCTTCTGCTGCCAGACTTCATGGCACACTACAGCTTGACCCATTGCCCGTTGTTTCCATTGCAGAAAATCTGCTCAGCTATTACCACCAGGTTACAAAGTCTGGATCTTGGGTTATCCTTCTTTAGGGTTATCCTTCTTTATTTGAGTATTGAGCTGATTGATGAACATAGGTGGAGTAAAACCTGACTTGCTATAAGGTTTGCTTGAAATTCCTTCTTGGGAGTTTCTGCACTCAGAGCAACCTTCAGCAGCAGAAGCAGAAACGTCCTGGGGAAACATAGAGCCAGCAGGGATCACTGTTGCTATCCCAAGGCAGCCAGTCCTGGTGGTGTGCGAGTCAGGGACAGTATGAATCAGAGACTGCATTTCTATCCTTTCAATTCCTTTTATACTGTTCCTCTGTCTCTAAAAGCTGTAAGAAGTCCTCCCAGTGCAAGTGTAGGAGTTCCTTCTTTACCCTCCTTCATGCTTTGGAGTCAGCAACAACCGAGTTTTTGAGCCATGTGCCTAGATATCATTTACAGCCTCTGCTTATTGGAGAAAGTGCAGGAAATAAAGGATTAAAACCTGCCTGTCTACTCCAGCCATCACCATAAAACTGAGAAGTATTTCTAGCTCCAGGAAGCAGGAAATCACATTCTGTGAGAAACTGCTAGTTAGGTCATAGGTAAACTTGTTCCTGGGCAGTAAATTTACCTGGAATCCCAGCGATCTGTTTTAGAGTCATATTTATATGTGGGGATGAATTTAATATCTCCCTCGGTGAAATCAGCAAATGCTTTCTTTTGAGTCCGTTGAATATTCAACTAGAGGGAGGGAAAGAACATTTATTAAAGGAGAGAAGAGAGGAAAAAAGCCCCAAACAAACAGAAGTATCCAATGCTGCACAGTTCTGGAAAGCACTTACAGACAGAACATTTGCATCCCATGGATACGAAAATCACCATAGGTTCTATTCTTTATCCTCAAAAAACACACCTCAGAAACCACACCTTTAACAAAGAGGGGAATTCAGCACATCCACGGATGTTTTTCTAAACTCACAGAATACAAGTCAACACAGCACTCCTTGCCAAAACACCCAGGCGGCATAAAAAAACACTTAAGGGAAATATTACTCATTCCACTTAGGTGTTAAATCTCTTCGTTAGTTTGCAGGCTTAAGTACCACCAACATTAATATTTCACTGCCAATCATTTTAGCAAAAGGCCCCAGAGTGTGCTTGGCTGACAACCTGACACTGCCTTCCTTTTCTCGCAATCTTCTACAAAATTTCCTAGTTTCTTCTTACAAAAATCTAAGCTGCAGTTGTTTTCTGCAGGAAGCTATGAAATACAGTAAAAATGAACTATAGACAGAGTCATTCATATTGATCATTAAACTGTGTGTCAGAAATGTTGTATTATATTATTTTTGTTCTTATTTCACGGATACAATTCTTCATTTTAAAGGGACATCTGCTGCTGTCTCAGTTTCCAGGGTGCTGCAGAGAAACACTAAGCAAGCTAGAATCCAGCACAGAATTTAGGTCAGAGCAGCTGAGCAGAGTGCCTTGACTATAAGCACTAGTCTCCAAATCAATATATTTTCCAGGATATTGACTACAGAAGCTTTTATCACTGTTACAAACTTAAACATTGCAGCTCGTAATTTGCATCTAAGAGATAAATCTTCCCGCGAGAGACACAGCAGCTTGTATAGAAATTTTCTGAGTAATTCACTTAATATTAAATACAGTCTATTTTGGCTTAAAGGACTGAACCCTATAGCACAAAATTTATGTCACCAAGACACCCCAAGTTCTGTCTACAGTCTGTTATCACAGGGTGTCTGTGATAACAGCCAAGCCAAGATCATCAGGCAAGCACTGAGCAAACAGGTGGAGTTCACTGACCTGGTCGTACATCAACAGTTTCTGAAGCTCATTCTTACTGATCAGACTTTTCACCTCACTGGCATCAGGGAGACAAAGCCTGTAATTCAAGTCTCCTAACCAGATGACAACACTGAAAACAAACACGGAAGAGCCAGTACTTAGCATCATAAGTTACACGAGAAAGTAGGGAGGCAGGAGAACAGTTGGCTGCTAGTGATTAAGGTTGAGACACATGGAACAACAGAAGTCTTGGAAAGCTGGCAGTAGAGTTTTCTAGTGGTGGCATATAACGAAAACACTAACTCTATCTCTTTTGCAATCCCACATGGGATTGAAGATTCAATTTAATGAGATACTTGAATTTGAGTAGTCTGAAAAAAGCCTCAAAAACATCACCAGTCTTTGCTGAAATGAAACTAGCATTTGCCAATTGTCTTCAAAATTCTCAGGCTACAAGAAGCCCCTCTTGTGCGCAAGCTTTACTTTTGTATAAGCCAATGTTTGAAGATTTTTTTGTGTCAATCCATTCTGCATTTTATTTTCCATTTTCAATAGTTCAAACACTAAGTACAGAAGTATTAATCATTTGTAAGTTTATGCAAATTTAATTCACATGCTTTTTTGCAGGCTTTCTGATTTCATTTAGATTACTCAATGCCACCGTCACTCCAGGAAAAGCAAGTGTCGCCTGCGTATCATCTGGTTCAGAATCTGAAACAGCAATTGTAGGTACTTGTTGCTCAGAAGAGCTTAAAAATCACTCCCCACAGAGCTTCTCCTTGTCTTGCTCTTCTCTTCCTTCCACTGTTTACTCTTCATTTTTCATCACAACTCCTGCTACTTTAAACCCTGTTCACAAGCCTGTTCACTGGCTCGTGAATGGTGCCTGCTGAAATAAAAGTATTAGATACAACACAGGAGAACAAGGCTGCTAGAGACAGGTCGCATAAGTCACTGCAGCAAGGTGACCACTAGTTTGACTGCAGGAGCTCTAGCACCCAAGAGACCTTGGCATTCTTAGTTATGTTGTTAATTAATGCAGAAAAATGCTTATTTATCACACACAAATTACCGTTGCTGCAATTTTCTTAGGTTTCAGGAATGGAAAAGAGCATGAGAAACTTACTCATGTTTCATGATGTTGAGCTGAGGTAGACTGTCATGAGGGGTTATGAAACTCATCCGAGCACAGATATCCTTATAGTCCTGATTCCGCCTCTCAAAGTCCTCCACGTGAGCAGCTAAGTGCGAGTTGACAATGCAGAACGTCGTGTTGTGGAAGACGAACCTCACAGCCACTCCGCCCTTGTTACCCTGGCAGGAGCAGGTATGGACCATCATTAGTCAAGAACACACAGGAGGCACCAGGGAGAGAAGGGGAACGGAACAGAAATGTGAATAAAACCACCCTGCCACTTCCCACATGGACATGATGGAGCAACAAATCGGCCTAGGTGACTCACCATCTTTCCCATGATTCCAGTGCCCACAGTCTCTATCATGACATCTTTGATATTAGTCATCTGATCCTTCTTAGCAAATACAAGTAGCATCATCCCAACCAGACGGACCACTTGCACCTGTAAAAATAAAAGTTACCTTGAGCTCCCCAAGGAGCAGTGGAGAAGCACTTCTGCTTTGCCCATTCCACCTGATGCTCAGCTCCTCTGAGCTTCCCAGGCCCCTATGTGCTTTGTACTCAATATCTGCTTGCAATACCACCCAAAGACCTCCTTTGCCAAAGCTGGTTCTTGGAGGACAGTCTATCCCAACTCATAGTGGTGCTGAACTTGGTACATTCCCAGCTCTTCAGTGTTTCTTTACAAACTGTTTTGTGAGATATCAAATATGCAGGGTCCGTTCCTTAAGCTGCAGTCATTTATCACAACTACCACTCTAATTTGAACAACTAGAAGTTGAGCAGGCAGTTGTACATGTCACAGAAGACTTCCGGTTATAAACATCACTGAGGGCTGTGGAGTTTAGCTGAAAGCTGGTGCTTATCTTTGCTTTCTCAGAGCTACAGCAAAACCACCAGAGCAAAATGGCCAGAAAAGTACCTATTTCCTGTGGTCAAACGTGCCTGACATACAGGGTATCAAAAAGCAGCAGCCCTATGCTATATGATCTATCTACTTGCTGAAGCATTTCCTCCAACGGAAAGCATCTTTCTGGACACACAAAATGCATCTGTGCTTCTGCCCATCAGCCTCCTTCAAAATGAGGGCTGGGGTCCCCATCTCCAAAGCTAGGTAGGAGGTCTAGTCAGCCTAAGCACTGTCAGCTGTCTTCATTACTGCAGCATAAAAATATTAAGAAGTATCAGGATTAAGCCTCTGTAGTGAAGGAAGAAGCTTAAGCCACCTCCACAGCGCTATGCTGGAAGAGCCAGAGCATTTGACAGGCTCTGCAGGACTGAAATTTGCATGCAGCCAGCAGTCTTATTTACAGTTTCAGTCCTTTTCTCCTTCCTGCAGCCATATCATGATCCCCCCTTTTCACATGCACGAGAAGAATTTGCCTGGGAAAAAAAACAAAAAAACAAAAAAACCCAAACACACCAAAAAACCAACCCCCCCCCACCAAAACAGTAAAGCAAAGGCACAGGAACACGAGCCTCTCTTCCCTTCAGGTCCCGACTCCTAGCTTCCTCTTTTTGTATTCCTATCCAACACGGTATGTTGTTCCTGCTGGATCATCTGTACCACGCAGTACTGAGTTCAGCTCAAAGCAAGTACAGCTGTGTGACACAGAAAGCACAGGCTAAGGAAGAAGGGGACCCTGGTTAACATGCTTAGGGCTGCTACCTATGGCAGAAATGCAGATTTGCTAGAGCAAAGTCAAAACCCAACTGCTTACTCCAAACCAGCCAGAATAAAGTCCAGCTATCACAACTGAAGAAAATCCATCTCTCTCCTTTGGGAGATTGCTCTGGAGCAAAATTAATCCTTGCCTTTACAGAAAAGGTATTTATTTAATTTTCAGCTCAACACATCTTGTTTCTATAGTACAAAGGTACGACAGTAACACAGCCTTTGAACCCACTACTGAGATTTTATTGGCACATTACTTTCCACACACCTACCTCTCTTACTTCAGAGTTATTCTGATCTCTGTCTTTATGAGCAAAGAAAAATATTCCCCCATGACTAAGACAGAAGTAGACTCTCCAGATTCATTTTCCATGTATACAATACATAGGTAAACATATGCCAAGTATTCCCTTGATTCTTCTGTTCTCTGCTCTTTGTGGGGGCAGCCCACTTCTGTTTTCCCTCCAATGGGGCTAGCTCTGTGACAATAATCCCATATAACCAAACAGGACTCACTTTCTTATACTTAGCCTGAGGGTGCAAAGACTTCTCCACAGCAGTCAGCCACTCATGCTCCTTTGCAGAATCAAAGTAGAAAAAAGCCTCTGTGCTGAGGTCCAGTTCCTGGAACCTAAAACCAAGCCAATTTAGCACATCCCACCTCTCCTATAAATTAGACTCTTTCTACAAGAGGGTCTGACAGGCCATTTTGAGTAGCTATTCTTGAAAGAGCACCAGAATTTCACCACAGTGCCTGAGAGACCTTATGGAAAGGTCCTCTGGAAACCATCTCTCTGAGAGGCATTATTTTTAGTCTGAGGACAACCAAAGGCTCAGGGGATGCCTCAAGGAAGGTCCACTCTGTTATGTCATTCCAGTCTCCTGTTTAATCTGATGATCTGCCTCACCCAAACAACTATTTTCCCCAGGACTGCTCCTCCGAGTCATAGCTCTGCTCTGTGGAAGCTTTTAGAGTACTACAGGAACTTAAAATAAATACAAGTCACCAGTGCCCAAGTAAGAGCAACAAGAAACTTAGCAGTGTACGGAAGCACGAGGTCGACACTCCTCACCCGATGCAATAGACGTCTGGTGGCTCTGGATCACACACAAGCCAGGGCTCCAAGCTGCTGTCTGGAGACTGCCCATTCACATTCCATGTGCCCACAAAAAACCTGCAACGCAATAGCAACCAAAATGTCAGAAAACCAAATAAATACTGCATCAGCAGTACACATGCAGCAGCACACAGGTTGGGTGCAGGTGCAACATGTGATCCATCAGGGTCACACAGATTAGGGGCTAACTTAAAATACGAGGTTTAGCATCACTGAAACCAATCTGAGGGATTTTACTGAATGTAGCAAAATAGAAAACATTTCACTGGGGCCAGCAAATGACTTCTGGCTCTCAAAATTCATGTATGGTGACACTAGAACAGCATAGTGGCCAGAGCTGCCTTTATCCTCTTTCTGCCTAGCTGCTTCAGTCTTGCTCAACACTTGAAAGATCTGATACACCCAGGGGTAATGATGCAAAAGGAGAAATAACACTGTAGACTTCGGCTCACTTTGAAGAGCACTGACCCCTGCTTAGGCATTCAAGCTGACCACCCACCAATAGTGGTCAGATTTTAAACCTGGACTAGACAGGAGCTCACAGAAGAGAGTAGAAAGCTGTGTCCATCTATGCACTCCGTTCTAAGCTACAGCTCTAAAAGTGATTCTGACCTGAAGTTCTGGAGGTTAACATACTCCTTCTCTCTCTTGGCAAGCACATGTTTGATGAGACCTTCTCTTTGCCCTGACTGGGTGTTGGGCAAAAATATTTTGCGCATAGTGTTGGTTACTTTTGGTTGGTCCCTTGATGCACTTTCTCTCTCTCGGTGGAATCTAAGAAGGAAGCAAAAGTAGATTTAAAACTGGTCCTGCTGTCTAGGAAGGGAAGAGAAAAAGGGAACAGATCCACCATGCTACTTACTGCCTATTTTGAGGCACAGGAGGAGGTGGAGGTTCCCGGCGAGATCCCATTTGGTGGTTTTGCACGTTTCTTTTCTTCTCCAGGCTTATTGCATTGAAGTCATCCTCAAACCCCAGATCTCCTATAAGGAAGAGGTCAAGCACAACACCCTCAAACACAGTTTAAAATAGCTCAAAACAAGAAGGAAGTAACATAATTCCACGGAAAGTGCAAGAGCAAACAGCGATACACCATCTCTGATGTCATGGAACGAGAGAAACGGGTATTAACCATAGACCAAAACAGCACAGAGCTTAACATATGCAACCCAAGGCACTAGACAAGACAGCACTCAATAAGGGGGAGTCCAGGGCAAGGAAGCCCAAGGACCAGGATGCTTTATTTTCTGTAAGATAAAGTGGTGACAGGAAACAGAGCAGAAGCACCAGCCAGACTGCTGAGAGCAGCATCAACCACAGCTCCCTGTCATTGGGGACCCCATTTCTACACGCTGATCATAGCACGTATAGAGGGGACAGTCAATTCAGTACCTGAAGCAGGGGCCTGAGATAAGCCTGAGACATTCTTCACTTGATGCCAGCTGTCTGAGTCCTTATTTTCAGCAGGAGAAGCTTTCGACTGGGCTGTGAAGAAAGAACAGGCCCATCAGAAACTGCTTGTGATCTGAGGGTTTAACAAACACAGCTATATGTCTGGTTACCTTCTTGGATGCTCTGTATTTCTGAAAGGAAGCTCAAGCAACGCTCCTCATCAGGGATTTCAAAGAGCCGCTCAGCTGTCCTATCACCTTGTATTCGGATCTTGCAGCCTGCTTCAGGCATAAAAACAGACACGCAGACCTACAATCGAGTCCATACCACAGATGTTATGGCCCCCCGATGGCCAGGGTTGGAGGTATCCTTTGAGCCCAGCAACAGAAGTGAACGCTCACTTGTGTTTTATGCAAATCTGCATCTAAACTAGGCTCCAAGTCAAATAAATGGAAAGGAAATGCAAAACTTTCAGAGGCATAAGGGCTTGGGGAAATAGTTAAGAAGTTAAAGTTTAACCAAATGGCAATTCCCCATTCGGGCGTTTAAGTCACGTTTATCATAACAACTGAATGCCTACTAGGAAGCATAAAAGAGCCAGATCACAGCACCACAGAAGATACAATCCATATCTAATGAGCAGACAAACACAGAGTATGGAAGAAGAGTATGAGACAGCAGACAAAAGAGAGAAATGCACATATTTGTGACCAGCATGCTGACAGCTTTAGCTGTGTCTCGGTTATATAACTTACTGTTTGTCGCTATATCAATCAGTAGAGTCTCCTCTGCTTCTGGAAGAGAAAAACAGGATCAAGAAGGTTCACAATGAATGCTGCAATAATTCAGGCCTCAATAAAAGCAGGCTGCCTGCTTACAGCCACAAGAAAAGTCCCAGCAAAGGAATGGTTTTAATCTACATCCCTACAAAAACAGCGGCTCCAGCAGGGAGAACTCCAGCAGTCAAATTCGGACAGTCTAGATAGATGTTCTCCACAGTCAAAGCGCCATGGGGAGATTCAGAGGTCTCCTAACATTCAGAGCTCTCCTGTATTGTGATGTTTTATTCCACATCAGTGTAGTTCCTCTGAAAAGCACTGAACTGATGTTTCTGTACTCAGAAGTCCCCGTGTATACACGAACAAAAGCTTCTCCCCATATGAGCCTACCAATGAACTTTAGGCGCTTGTCTGGACAGCAGACCCTATGGGCAAGAACTATGCTGGCTTAAATAGAGAACAAAACTTTTCCAGACAAGAAAAAAAAGAAGGATGTTTTTATCCCTCCCAACTCTCATCACAGTGGTGGCCAGTGATAGAACTAGGGGAAATGGCCAAAAATTGAGGCACCAAAAGTTCCACAGGAACTTGAGGAAGAATTTCTTAACGGTGAGGGTGACAGAGCACTGGAACAGGCTGCCCAGAGAGGTGGTGGAGTCTCCTTCTCTGGAGATCTTCAAAACCCGCCTGGACATCACCCTGTGCCACATGCTCTAGGGGACCCTGCGTGTGCAGGGGGGTTGGACTAGATGACCTCTACAGGTCCCTTCCAACCCTAGCCATTCTATGATTCTATGATTCTAGAGAAGACAGCTATCAACAGCCATAAATTTTCAGTCATGACAGACATGACGTGACAGCCCCGACCGGCTCTGTGTGCCAGCCAAGGCCACCACATGTCTGAACCAGCCATGCTCTTTGTAGGTGTATGCTGAGATGGAAACACTCCCCATGCTCAGATCTGGAAGAAGGAGAGCAAAAACTCGGAAGTTCTAATTGCAGGAGGAAGCATTCGATTCACACAGATGCTCAGGAGGCTGGTGAAGAACACCTCAAGCTGCGTTTGCTCCGTTCTTGCTTATAAATGGCAGGGGGGTTCTGCTAAAAGGCTGTTAGAGAGCCCATTGTAGCAGCGCCAGTACCTTGTATGCATTTAAAGCGGCTGTTGATTGGAATATAATCCGGATCAGCATGTTCCTTCTCTTGGGAATGGATAATTATCCTGAGGGCAGAAATAAGGCAGGTGAGAAACCAAAGCAAGTCCCTGCTGCTGCACAGGACGCGTGCAGGACGCGCGACACCGCGGGGTAAAGCGAGAGCTGCCGGGCAGGGCCAGGCCCGGGGACCCCGGCCGCGGCTCCGGACACCGGGCCGGGACGCAGGACCCGTGGGCGGCGGCCCCCGGCTCTGCTCGGCGGCCCGTGGGGGTGGTCTCTGCTCGGGGAGGCTCTGTCGTCCCCCCGGCTCCCGCTCCGCCGTCACAGGGGCCCGCCGCGGTACTCACTGGTGGCGTCCGTGCCGCTGGCCCAGGCTCAGCACGCACGGGGCCCGCCGCCCGCCGCGCACCTCCTCGCCCGCCACGCTCAGCGCCGGCCCTTCCCGCGGGCCGGGCCCGGCGAGGCTCCAGGCCCCGGCGGGCGGCGGTTCCATATCGGTGCCTCCCGGTCAGGCCCGCGGCGCCCTCGGTCTCCCGGCGACTTGGCGCCGGGCGCGGCGGCAGCGCGGAGCGGAGCGGCGACCCCCACAGCGCCCCCGCGCGGCCGGGCGGACCGCAGCTCCGGACCGCCCCCTCCATGGGCAGCCTCGGCCACGCCCCCAGGCCCGGGGAGGTGGCCCGAGGCCCCGCCCCCTAAGCGCTGATTGGCCGCGCTGGAAGCCGTGCGCCGAGGGTAGCGCGAGGCTTGTCGGGAGGCGCCGCCGTTTGAAGCGCGGCGCGGACGCGGCGGGAGGAGGCGCGGTGGCCATGGCGGAACCGGAGCCTGCGCCCGAACTCGAGCCCGAGCAGGCGGAGCGGTACCGGAGGTGAGCGGGACAGCGAGGCCAGGGGAGATGCAGCGGCTGGGAGAGGCCTGGGCCCGGGGCGGCGGCGCGCGGGCCGCTGCCAGGACGGGGGAAGGGGGCGGCGGGGCCCGTCCCGGGGCGGGGAGGGGGGGCGGTGGCGGCATTGAGGGAGAGGCTGGTACCGGGGCAGAGCAGGAGGCGGCGGGGCCGGTCCCGCGGCGGGGGAGGGGGTGACGGCCCAGGAGGAGGAGCCCGTACCAGGGCAGGGCAGGGGGGTGGCGGGGCCGGGACCGGGTAGCGGTCGGTGCCGGCGGCGCCGCAGCCGTGCCCCGTGCTGCCCCGTAGGCTGGTGAGCGGGGCCAAGGTGGCAGTGGGCGACGGGGAGCTGGAGGAGGCCCTGCGGCTCTTGCGCCTGGCGGCCACCATCCGGCCCAGCGAGAAGTTGCGCGGCCGCATGCAGCGGGTGGAGGCGGCGCTGGCCGAGGTGGCGGCGGCGCAGGAGGAGGAGGAGGAGGGCGGCGAGGAGGAGGAAGGCTTCGTGGACGTGTGTGGCAGCGGCCTGCTGCTCTACGGCGAGATGCATGAGAAGCTCTTCCAGCACCAGCGTGAAGGCGTCGCATTCCTGTACCGCCTGCACCGGGATGGCAGGCCCGGCGGCATCCTGGCCGACGACATGGGCTTGGGCAAGACCGTGCAGATCATCGCCTTCCTCTCGGGGATGTTTGACGCCGAGCTGGTGCAGCACGTGCTGCTCGTCATGCCCACCACGTTGGTCAGCAGCTGGCTGGCGGAGTTCGCCCGCTGGACCCCTGGCCTGCGTGTCCGGGAGTTCCACGGCACCAGCAAGACAGAGCGCACCAGGAACCTGGAGAGGGTGCAGAGGAAGAACGGCATCATCATCACAAGCTACCAGATGCTCATCAACAACTGGCAGCAGCTCGCCAGCAGGTACGGCGAAGAGTTTGTCTGGGACTACATCATCCTCGACGAAGCGCATAAAATCAAGTGCCCGTCAAACAAGACGACCAAGTGCGTGTACGCTATCCCTGCGCGACACCGGCTCCTCCTCACGGGCACCCCCGTGCAAAACAACCTGCGGGAGATGTGGTCCTTGTTTGACTTTGCGTGCCAAGGCTCCCTCCTAGGAACAGCCAAGACGTTCAAAATGGAATATGAGAATCCTATTACGAGGGCGAGAGAGAAGGATGCCACTCTAGGAGAGAAAGCCCTGGGACTTAAGATCTCTGAGAACCTGATGACCATCATAAAGCCGTATTTCCTCCGAAGAACTAAGGAAGATATAAAGAACACTTGTAATACTAACAGAGTGGATGCTCCTCTCGCTGAGGATCCAAGTGAGAATAGTGCTCCTGTTATGCCATCTCTTACTAGGAAAAATGACTTTGTCGTGTGGGTGTACTTAGCGCCAATACAAGAGCAGATCTACAGGAACTTCCTCTCTCTGGATCACTTGAAAGAAGTGTTGATGACAACCCGGTCACCATTAGCGGAGCTGACGGTCTTGAAGAAGCTGTGTGACCACCCCAGGCTTCTGTCTGCAAGGGCGTGTATCCAGCTGGGTTTAGAAGGGCATGAAAACTATGAGCAGGATTACAGGAGTGAAACAGGTTTGCTTTCAGGAGCTAACAAAATCGATCATCTCCCTGAAGAGACTGTGATCCAGGAGTCTGGGAAAATGCAATTCCTTGTAGGGCTCCTAGAAAGGCTGAGAGATGAAGGGCACCAGACACTGGTGTTCTCACAGTCAAGGAAGATGCTAGATATCATAGAGCACGTTTTGTCCCGCAGGCAGTTTAAGATCATGCGTATTGATGGGACAGTAACCCACTTAGTGGAGCGGGAGAAACGCATTAATGCATTTCAGAATGACAAGGACTACTCCGTCTTCCTGCTCACTACGCAAGTTGGTGGTGTTGGTATAACCTTAACAGCAGCCAGCAGAGTGGTGATCTTTGATCCCAGCTGGAATCCAGCTACAGATGCCCAGGCTGTGGACAGAGCTTATAGGATTGGGCAAAAAGAAAATGTAGTAATTTATAGACTGATTACCTGTGGTACTGTGGAGGAGAAAATATATAGGCGCCAAGTATTCAAGGATTCCTTAATAAGACAGAGTACTGGTGACAAAAAGAACCCATTCAGGTATTTTTCCAAGCAGGAACTAAGGGAGCTTTTCATACTAGAAGATACTCGAACATCTGCAACTCAGATCCAGCTGCAGTCGCTACATGCCACCCAGCGGAAGACTGATGTGCAGCTGGATGAACATATTGCCTATTTGCACTCTCTGGAAATGTTTGGTATTTCTGATCATGACTTAATATACACAAGGGAAATAACTCAGGAGGAGCAGGCGGAAAGCGAAGAAGCCCATCAGTACATTCAGCAGAGGGTACAGAAAGCCCATGAGCTAGTTCAGTTAGAGTCTCAACTTAGAGACCAGAAGATGGAGAGAATCAGAAATGCTTCTGATGGGCCGTGGCCAAGAGCACCAGAACTGTCTTCCCAGACGAAGAAGAAGTCTCCAGGATTGAACAACATCAATAACTTTGTCTCGCCACCAGTAGTTGCTGGAGTTGAAAACAAAATTATAGATCTTACAGAAGATGAGGAAGTCCAAATAGTTAATGTCAGCTCTAAAATGACAAGTCTGGTTATTGATGACGTAGGTGAAGAGAAATTGGCACAAGATGTGTACGGTATGGATACTAGCAGCGAGATAGTGAAACAATCCAATATAGAAGAACATGACCAAAACCTTGGATCGATCATTAGGCTGTCATCCTCTGGACTTCACTCACTTGACAG
Source organism: Eudromia elegans (assembly GCA_003342815.1). Taxonomy (NCBI): domain Eukaryota; kingdom Metazoa; phylum Chordata; class Aves; order Tinamiformes; family Tinamidae; genus Eudromia; species Eudromia elegans. Next base: position 2,548,598 of record PTEX01000032.1, read on the forward strand.
GGAGAGTCTGAGTCTTGAACAGAAACAGCCTTCTGCTTCTCTTGTGAATTCAAACAGCTTGACTGAAGCAGGGAATGATCTCTTTGAAAAGTCGCAGCGCTCCAGTAATGTATCTTGTGTGGATGACGGTCCTGAGAATGCAGAATCGTTGAGTCAGGTAACTGAACTATTTACTGGCTTGGGAACAGATGGGAATCCTGTTCCTGAGCTACAGTTGGCTGCTGCACTGCCGAGATTATCAAATGTTGTTGTACCAGAAGTCCATGCTAGAATCCAGAACTCTCATGCCAGCTTGGAGGCTCTTTCTGCATCCTCTCTCCATGATCAGGTGGACTTCAATCTTGTCTTAGAAGAATCTGAAGACGGATGGCAAGATGTCTCATATGGGGACCAATCACTGGAGAATCCAGAACAGGCAGAGTTTCAAGAAAAAGCAGAAGGAGATTGTAAATCTCCAAAGAAAAGTTGTACGCGTGAGAATAACTTTGGAAACTCCTGTCACACACCTCAAGAATATCTGAATAACTCCCTGCAAGGGGATGAAAAGTCAGGGGAAATAAGTATTGTCCTCCCTTTTAGTAAAAAGAAGTGCATACAGAGAATTGCTTCTGACAGTGAGGATGAGAACCAGTCCCTTGTCATCTTGAAGGAAATAAAGTCTGATGAGAGGTCCTCTCGCTTGAGCAGCCCTCCACATGAATTTTTGGAAGGAATCAATGCATCCACTCCTAAATATGACAGAACTATAACAAAAGCCATCTTTTCTCCTCAGATAATTAGTAGTGGGAACAGGTCTACAGCTTCCAGAAGATCTATAATCAACATGGTGGTGGACCAAGTTGAAGATATTGGAGAAATTATGGGAGCCACTGATGAGGAAGGAACCACTGATGAAGAAGACGATGCTGAAGATCAAGTGGATGTTATAGAAGAAGAAGCTGAAGAGTGTAGCGAGGAGTCTGCTGAGACTGAAGAAGAACCAGCTGGAGAAACACTTGACACAGCTGGAGAATCCTTCCATCTAGGTTGCACCCAGTCTGAACAGTCTGAAGCGAGCGAGACTGAGTCATCTCAGGATGAATCCACCGGTGATGCTGAACTTCAGTCTGGTGAGCAGATAGATTACTTCTCCCAGGAAAGTGTCTCCAGCAAAGACACTGGTCAGAGTTCCTCTTCTGCCTTAGATAATTACAACACCTTAATAGATTGTGGGAAGAAACTGAAAGATGAGGGCAAACTGCAGGAGGCACTGAACTGTTTTCTGCAAGCTCTAGACATAAAAAATGGAGATCCTGAAGTTATGCTTGTGACCTTAAACCTGTATAGACAGCTAGCCCAGAAATGAAGTGTGTGTTTTATGTGTTTTTATGTATGTCTAAACTGTGTCACTGTTTAAGCTTTCTTGAGACTGACAGCTGCCTTAGAAGTTTCTTTTCATGTTATGGAACTTGCAGTTGTGATGCGTGTAGAACTTCAGCATTTCTTCCTCTGTGAGGAAGCAGTGTGAGAATTGGGTAGTCTGTCCTTACTCTGCAGGTGCTGGGGATGGGACTTCATGGTGGATTCAGAGCACTAAGATAAACGCATTTCATATTCCTGTTTGTTTAATAAAACATTTCTTCTATGCCTCATTGTTCTTCCAAGCTCGCAGCTTTTGCTTCTCATTCAGTGAGTCTTCAGGTATGGTTCCACAGCAGCTTAATGCAGCCTGAATTTAGGCAGCTGTAACTCTTCCCAGAGCTACTATAGCCTTGATTTTAGTTGGGTCTGAGCATGCACTTTCACAGCAGCTTGTTTTGGCATGTAACACTCTTACTTCTCGATAAGAAACTGGTCTGAAATTAAATATTTTGTTCTCAAAAAGATATTTCAAATACAATGATCCTGTTGGACCAGTAGAAAATGGGCTGATGCTTTTGCTAATAGAACCTTTGTAGCTCATAAACAAGTATTTTATTAATAGATCATCTTGTAAATGATCACCTGTTCTTGTGCTACTGAAAGGCATGTCTAACCACCTTAATAAAATACACACACAGAGTCTTACAAACAGTGGTTGGCCTCTGCAAAGGTGCAGTTCTTCAAACAGAACCACCCCCCCAACTTATTGGGGTAGGAGAGAAGAGGACATACCTTGGTTTTAGTCTTTTTTGTTTGTTTGTTTTTCTTGTATTTAATCTTGAAATGGCACGATTAGCCATTTCAAAATGTGCTGCTGGTCATGGTGGTTCTGCTGCAAGGTCAGGGTGCCTGGGAAGCTCGCAGAATTCAAGCAGTCAACACTTTAATGATCGGTCAGCCTTTATTTCTTGCCTTCCACCATGATAATGTGGTACCCAAACTTTGTTTTGACAGGTGGGTCTGTATATATAGGCTTGTCCATGCTGCTTATGGGCAAGGCAAATGCTGCATCCTGGAAAGGTCCTACCATGGAACCTCTGGTCATCCAGCCCAAGTCTCCCTGGAAGGAGAAATCAACAAAGTTAAGCTTGGAGAATCTAGCTGCTAAAGATATCCTGTTAGCAGGAAGGGCTAAGGAGACATCTTATGAGACATTTGGACCGTTCCAGTGAGTGTTTGGAAGTCTCAGTTTCTTCACTGTGTAGCATTTCATATAGTGGAGGATGACATAGATGAATGCTGTGGTTCCCCTCCAAAAGTGAGGACGGGCTAGAATGAAAGCAGCAGGGCAACCCCCTGCTCTTAACAAGGCTGCTGTATGGCCTATATGGGAAAAGCTGCTTTTCTGTTCTGTTGGCTTTGTGCATATAGAGGAAACAATGTTCCTGTTGCTTTTACTATTCTCCATTGTATCAAATGCCTCTCTGCAGGCACAATATTCCTCCTCCATCATCCCTCTGTTACCCCCCAGCAGTACTTGGTCTGGTATCCCCAGCCCCTAGTGATGGGAGTCTAGGCTGCATTAGGGGACCATGGGCCTTGAAGGTGCCCAGAGCTGGGCAGCCTCAACCCCTGGAGCTGCTTCCCTTGATAACTGGCCGAACAGGAATTGCTCATGAGGAGATGGAGAGGCATACCTATCCTTATGGAAACATGAGGACTGCTCATCTGAACAGGAGCCCCTCACCCTGCTGGCTTGTGCAAACCCAAGTGCTGGTGCCCTTGCACAGGCTGCCCCGTCAGGACTCCGGGGGCATCAGGGACGTGAGGATGCTGCATGTGACGCCCCTCAAACACTGCAGAGGTGCCTAGGGACACTAGGGTCCCCTGGGTGCTGAAGCCCCCCCGGAAAGAGGCCGTTTCCCTGAGGAGCATCCGCGGGCAGCCGCGCGTACCCCTTGGCGGGCCTTGTCCTCGCTGTACTGCGTGGCCACCTCGCTGAAGCGTGCGCCGGCCTTCAGCTTCTCCATGGCCTCCATGGCTTTGCCGTGCTTCTCGCACAGGATGTGCCGCACCTGGTGGGCGAGGACAAAGCCGTGAGCAGACGGCGGCGGCCCCGTGGGCCTGCGCAGCGCGGCCCCGCCGCCCCGGCCGGGCCTCACCTTCACGGCGCTGCCGCCGCCCTTGGGGCCCTGCGCCTTGGCCTCGCCGCCATCGCCACCTGTGAACGCAGCACCGTGAGGTCCTGGTGGCACCCGCCTTGCCCCGGTGTCCCCTTGCCGGTGCCGCCATCCCCACCGCCCCCGGTCCCCGTGTCCCATTGCCGGTGCTGCCGCCCGCCCGGTGCCCTCCGCCTCCCCCCGCTCACCCTTTCCCCCCTTGCCGCCGCCTTTCCCTTTGGGAGGCATCCTCCCGCCGCCCGGCCCTCGCGTCACCGTCACCGTCACCGAGCGCGTCCTACGTCACCGCGGCGCGCCGGCTCCGCAGGGAGGCCCCGGGCTGCCCACGTCGCGCCGGAGCGCGGCCGGGCCTGCTGCGGGCACCGCAGGCGCCAGCCCTGCTGCTGGGGGTCCTCGAGCTGCGCCCGCGTAGCGCCCTGTGCCCAGCGCGCTGTGCAGAGCGCCCTGGGGCTGTCCCCGGCACCCGCAGTGCCGCCAGCACCCATCCCGCAGCCCCTCACCAGCACCCCAGCCCGTCCCCAGCACTCATCCCGCAGCCCCTCCCCAGCACCTCAGCTTGTCCCTAGCACCCCAGCCTGTCCCCATCACCCATCCTGCAGCCCGTCCCCAGCACCCCAGCCTGTTCCCAGCACCCGTCCTGCAGCCCGTCCCCAGCACCGTCCTAGAGCTTGTCCCCAACACCCCAGGTTTGTCCCCAGCTCCCGCAATGTGTCTGTCCCCAGCACCCACATTGTAGCTGGTTCCCTGCCTCGAGTCTGTCCCCAGCACCCTATGCAGCTTGTCCCCTGCTCCCCAGTCCTGTCCCCTGCTCTCCAGTTGTGTCCCCAGCACTCCAGGCTTATCCCCAGCACCCTATTTGTGTCCCCAGCATCCCAATCGTGTCCCTAGCACCCTAGTCATGTCCCCAGCACTCCAGGCCTGTCCCCAGTGCCTCAGTCGTGTCCCCAGCGCCCAGGCCTGTCCGCAGCACCCCAGACGTGTCCCCAGCACCCCAATCATGTCCTCTGCTCCACAGTCATGTCCCCAGCACCCCAGTTGTGTTCCCTAGTGCCCCAGTCGTGTCCCCAGCGCCCCACCTGCTCCAGCGCTCTGGTGCAGCTCGTCCCCAGCACCCCACGCTGGCCCTGCCACCGTCCCCAAGAAGCAGCACACAGAGGCGGTGGCAGCAGGGAGCACTTTACCAAGCGCGGGGGGGTCTGAAATACAACAGCGAGGACAGAAAACGTGGCTCCCCTGCCCCGTGCCAGCCCCGGCACCGAGCCCGGGCCCGACGTCGCTGCCCTGGGGATGGCAGCGGCAGGAGGTCCCCATGTGCCACGGCCTGTGGCACCCAGGCCCGCAGGCTGCTTTGCTGCAGCAAAACTGCCAGTGGAGAAAAAAGAAAGAAGGGAAGGAGGGGGAGAAGGAAGGAAAGAAGTTTTCTACATTCATTTCGGTGGGGAGAGGAGGAAACAAGCGGCTGGGGGTCAGTCCTTGCCCTGGAGCTTGCAGGGAGGAGCTGATTCCTTGGAGCATGGAGCAGGACGCAGTTCCGTGGCCTAGACCATGGTGCAGCCAGGATTTCATCCCGGTACAGCCGGGGATGGGGGCTGAGACGTCTCTTATCCCATACGAAGCGCCCTGTCTTGCTAGCGATGCTGCCGAGGGGTTTTTGCACCCACCGGTGCTCTCCCGGAGCCTCAGACGGGCCCCGCTCGCCCAGCGCCGTGGGTTTCCTGAGCAAGTCATGTGCAAAACGTACTCGGTCTCGAGCATCCTTCCCTGCTGCAGCCGCCCAGGGCCTGCACCGCATCCCGCTGCCGCTCACGGCCCTGCGGCAGAGCATGGAGCCCCGTGCAGCTGGGATTGACGGGGGCGGAGGAGGAGGAGGAAGAGGAGGAGGAGGAGGAGGAGGAAGAAGAAGAGGGGTGGGGGGGGCGGGTGCCAGAGTTTCCAAAACAGATCAAGCACAGAAATTTAGTAAGATTTTTTTTTTCCTGAGTTTTGCAGCCTGGATCTTAATTACAGGCTTAATTTTGCAACCCCACAAGAGGGAGGGGAGCAGTGTGCAAGTCACGGGAAGGGAAAGAAAAAAAGGAAAAGAGAAACAAAACTAACTGCAGGGAGAACTGAGCCTCTTTGAGGGTGAAATCCAACACAAGCCTGCGGCAGAGGATGGTTCCCAAGAGGTGTCTGCTCCCAATAGGGCCCAGAGCAGCAGGAGGACAGTGGCATGTGGGCACCATCAGCGTGCAGAGCGCCTGCAAGGGGCAGAGACCTCTTCATGGGCACCAAACCATCCATGACCCTTCCAAGGGACGGCTGTTGTGGGGCTGTAGTTCCAGCCGTGCAACAGCATGGATGCAAGATAGGGCTTGGGATGCTGCAGTCCTATCCTTTGCCTGCCGCTCCTGGAGAAGGGATGCTGGGCCTGGCTGTGTTACAGTTCCTCAGGCACAGGAGGGCTGGAGCTTATGGAAACAGATAGAGAAATCAAGTCTAATAACAGCCTGTTTCTCCAGGAGTCACTGCCTGGCCATTTCTCTCTTGCTCTGAGGATCACAGAGTCACAACAGCCACTGTCCCAAGGGAGACTCAAGCAGAGAAAGCCTCGTGGTGGAGGGGAAGCCATGGGACAGAGCAGCCAGGCACTGTGCCACCAAGTGCCATCGTGCGGCTGCTCTTCCCCACGCAGAGCCTGCCAGATGGGACCCATGGCACCGCGATGGTGCCAGTGGGGCGTGTGGGCACCCACCTGAAATAAGCAGCTGGAATGAGCTCAGGGTGGAGAGTGAGCCCATCCCAACCCCAGCGGGTCTCCGAGGGGCCCTCAAATGCAGCTCTGGCAGCCTGGCTGGCTGCAGGGCCCCGGTGCTGTTCCCTCTGTGCCAGCAGTGCCTGCGGTGGCTGGCAGTGTTCGGCAGCGTCCCAGCAGGACGCGGAGGGTGGCAGACACCAGTGCTTTGATCCCGTTGTTGGCACGATGCTGCCCTGTTTTCCGTTCAGCCTGGGTGCTCTGAGCTGCCCAATGCTGTGCTGGGGCACCTGCGTGGCAGAGAGGGGACACATTTGCCAGGGTGACCCAGAGACTGGATGTTGCAAGTGCCTGGCCCCGTGCATGCAGGTGCCCCTGGGCTTGGGGAGGTCCCTGCTCAGTGCGTGCTCAGGAAAGTGCAGTCTGGCTGCCTGGGGACCTCTGTGCTGGCGGGTTGGTGGCACTGCCAACAGCACCCTCCAGACCCTCTCAGCCAGCACTGTGCACGGGGACATGTCCTGCTCAGCCTTGTGAGCCTCCCTGCCACCAACCAGCACCAGAGGCACTGACAGGGTGGAGAGTCTTCATGGGGAAGCACCCCAGGAACAAACCAGGAGGTGGAGCACATCAGCCCTAGGGACATGGACCTCTCTGGGTTTGGCCAACAGCTAAGAGGGAATTGAGAACCTCTGGCAACTGGAGCAGCAGAGGTTTGCTGGAGATGCAGGTCCGCCCTGCTCTCCCAGGGCACTTCAGTCTCACACAACAGGCAAAGCCAGGGAAGGAAACTCCCCACCTTCTCCGTACAGCACTAGTTGGTGGCTGCCTCCTTGCATCCGTGGGGCCCAAACTCATGTCAAGGCTTTAATTTAACTGAAATCAACTGCCTCCCACGGAAGCAGCTCATTCTCCCAGGGCCCAATCCCACCAGGAATGCTGCAGGCCTCCGCATGGGCTGCCTCTGGGCTCAGTTGAGCTGGGCTCTGTGCATCTGCAGATGGGGCTTGGCTCCCCAGGAGGTGGCAGTAGCATCCCTGGGTGTCGCTTTGGGGCCGAGGGCCAAAGAGCTCTTTGAAATGCAGCATCATCAGGGGCTTTCAATGGACTGAATTTTGGCCTGAGATCACGCACTGGCTGCAGGCTCCCAGTCCAGCAGCATGGAGGGAGAGCAGCATTTGGATGACGCGTGGAAACTGCCTGTGGCTCTTCCAAAGCAGCCTTGTTTCCAGCTGTCTTCCCAAAGTAAATCTCCAAGTATCCAGCTGAACTCAGACCTGGGATCTTTGCCTGGGAAACTCAAGTTACAGTGTCAAAAGAAAAGAGAATAAAACATCATCAACACTGTGCATTATAAAAGCCATTTAAAGTACCACATGCCGGAGCGACCAGACAGTTTGAAGCTAGCTTCGCTGCGGATGCTGAATTACACCTGGGCTGCAGTTCGTTTGTGGCTCCCGAAAAGCAGGGCAGTGGGTGCTGTCCTCCAGCCGGCACACGAGGAGGTGCTGGGCAGAAGCTGGAAGGGATCTGGGAGCTGGTTCAGCAGGGAACGATCCCATCTGCGGCGCTCCATGCCTGACTCTTGCCCCCTTGACGTATCCTGACTCCAGCAGAGCCATGGTGTCCTCAGGTCAAAACACCGCCTCTTCATCGGCTGCTCTCCCCCCCACCGGAGAACATCAAAAGAAGATGCACCAAGGAAGAAACAAAAGGAAAATAAAAACCCCAGCAGGGCACAGACTCACATGGGCAGCCTGAGACACCCCATCTGCAGAGACCTGAGTGCGTAAAGCTACTGCCCAGAGCAGTACTCTCAAGCCCTTTCTAGCCAGCAGGGGCTGTGCATGGTTAGGGCTGGCTCTTGGGGCTATTTGTACCATCCAGCTCAGGGGCAAACTCTGTCATGACCCTCCGAGCCAGCGGGTTTGTGGTCTTGAGCAGTTCAGCTGCAGATGGCCGGGTACCAGGGCTGGCTTTGCTGCTCTTCTTCTGTAGCAGAGCCTTAAAGTCTTCATTCCTGCTTGAGGACTTCCCCGTGCTGACCACCACTGCAGGGGACTCACTGGTTGGAGACCCTGAAGTCTTTACGGGTGAGTGGGAATTGGGCCGGTTGCCAAATGTGTCTCCGGGTTCCTTCCACCCAAGCACCTTCCTCTTCGACCTAAGCACCAAAGAGATGAATGTTGGGAGCAGCCCTGGGCAGGATCTGCCACCTCGTAGGATGGGATGAGTTGCCACAGCACTGTCCTACCACAGGCAGCATCTAAAGGACGGAGGGCATGATGTCTGCCCAGCTGTTCCTGCTCTGCCAGAAACAGGACAGTCTATTTGGTGGCTGGGTAGGGCATTGTCCTAGTAGACAGGTCCAGCTTGCCCAGAAATAATAGCTGAACAGACCCTGTTTGCAGGCTGGTGACCTGCAGACTCAGGAAACAAAGCTCTTCCGTCTTGGAAGTGCATGAGGCTGAACAACCTCCTGGGGGATTACACTGAATTTGTTCTTGAGCACCAGTCCTGGTGCAGAACATTTGAGGCTGGAGGAAGAGCTGTACGCAACTTTGTAACCACAGACGGGCACATCTGCCTCAACAGGTCATGCCCATTACTGCACACCAAGCTGCTGCCCATGTCCCAGAGCTACTAATGTCCCTGGTCCTACCTGTGGATCACAGTGAACAGATCCTCTGTGGTGCGGGATGCCATGAACACATCATCATCCTCCTCCGCAATGGATTCAGCTGTCTTGTCACTTGCAAAGCTCTTTTCCTCCACACCAGCCTCTGCTGAGCTGCCTGTGCATGGGGAGAAGGCACCCGTGAAATGCCCTGCATGGGCATGGGGTGATGCAAAGGGAATCTCCTTCGCTGGTCCCCTGTCCCTGGGGTAAAACAAGACATGGGTGCAGGGACACTCACCTTGCTCAGAAGGGGTCTCATCGCCTTGTGCTGTGCCCAGGTCCACTGGAGGAGGGAAGTCATCAGCATCTGGGTCGCAGCAGCTGGTGTCAGCATCCAGTGTGATGATGGGGCTGGGGGTCAGTGTCTGGTCCCCCATGTGAGCTCCTTGCTGAGCTGGCACTGGTGTGAGTGGCAGGTAGAGCACGCTGGGCTTCTTGGGCACTGGTGGGGGAACCTTGGACTTCCTCCGCTCTCCCTCTGTGGCACCGCTACGCTCTGACCGCGGCTCATCCTCCAGGCTGCCCTGTGAGAGCCGCCGCGGCCCCGCCAAGGCTGGGGTGGAGAGGGGCTCTGCAGGACTCCTCCTCAGCTCCCCTTTCCGCAACACCATGAAGCTGTCCTTCTCCTTGGTGGCCATGCTTGGTGGGGATGTGGGGGACAGGGGGCCCTCCTCCCGCAGGGCCATGGATTTGTGCAGGATGTTTGGGGGTCTTTTGGCCAGTGGTGGCTTCTCTGCCACGGGTGGCTTCACCTTCCTCTCGGGCACAATGCAGGGGCCATGCGTTGGCTCCTCGCCATGGTCTGGGCTGTCAGCATTGTCCTCTGTCTCCGACCGGCTGATGGAGCGCAGGCGGACAGACTGCAGGTCAGACTGTGTGACCATGGGCATGATGGGCTGGATGGGGCTGGTCTTCTGGACCAGCTTGGTGCCAAAGGTGGAGTCCGAGTGGTGCCGGCTGACTTTCATCTTCCCCTTCAGGGAGATCTTCAGCCCTGAGAAGTCAAGGTGGGTGGGCGGTGTGAGAGGCAGGTCAAAGGAGAGCCTGGACTTGGGGCTTCTCTCCATGGGGGACGTAGGGGGCAGTGAGGACTTCCTCTCGGGGACCAGTGGCCTCACACGCACCTGGTGTGGGGAGTGTCCAAGGATCATCGTTGTGGGGATGGTCGGTGTTGGGGTCTCCGACTGGCTGGAATACCCACTGGACGGGGACATCAATCCAGTGCGCCTACCTGGGGAAGAGGTTTTGAGGTCCACCTCCGTGGAGAGTTGGGAGGGTGTTGTCGCCCGGGACATAGAGGGGGATGTGAGGGACTCTGAGCTGCCTCGTGCCTTGATGCACTCAATCACGGTGGTCCCCGTCGCTGTGCTGGAGCTGGAGAGTGACTGGTAGGGATCTCCAGACTTCCAGTCTGTGAGATACCACTGATGGGAGTGGGCCATGCCGTCGGGCTCTCTGCATGCGCTCCCCTGTGGATCTGAGTGCACCAACCGGTGGCCCTGAGTGTCCAGCGAGATGCACAGGCTCTTGGGTCTCTGATCCTTTGGCAACACAGGGCCAGACGCCCCCGAGGTGACTGGCTCATCTTTGATCAGAGAGACGCTGCGGGTAGGTGGTGATGGTTTCTTCTTGGCCTTCTTGAGGGAGATGCTCTTGGAGCGTCGCCTCTGCTGAGCGTCGTGTTCCAGCCCCAGGGAGACGTTATCGGTGCTTGTGCTGCCCTCAGAGCTGGCACTGGGATAGTTCAAGGTGTAGTTGGCACTGCCCCTCCGGTTCTCAGCATATGCAATGTCCATGGAGCACAGGGAGCCTGAGTCAGTGGGCACCGAAAGCGACCGCTCACGAAACCGGCAGGCTGCCCGATCCACATCCAGGCGGGACGGCTCCCTCTCTGTCTCTGCCTCCACTTTGCTTCCCGGGGAGAAATTCACTCTGGTTTCTCGGCCCTCGCACCTCTGGCCACTTGCGTTGACTGAGGGGAATTCAGGCACTGGACAGGTGAAGGAGCTGGGCCCATTGCTGCCCGCGTGCTCCTCCTTGGCAATGAAGAAGGAGGCTGCCCGCTCAGTGTTTGCGGGCGAGCCCAGGTTGGGTGACGCACTAGAGCAGCCTGGGGACGCACACATGGGTCCCTTGCTCTGGTCTGCAGCAGGGCTGGGGGGACTCACGTAGCTGAAGGAACTGGAGCTCCATGATGGGGAGAACGTGGAGCCCTGCGGCCCGTTGCAGGCCCCGGTGTAGGCCATGGCTGCACCGTCCATCTTGGTGGGTGTCTGGTAGCACCGGGTCTCCCCTAGGTCACTGAAGGTCTTCCTCAGTGGGGCAGAAACTGGCTGATGGGAGCTCCTCTCCTGGGGCGGCCTCCTCCCATGAGCAGTGTCAGGCACAAAGCTGCAGGACACGGACTCCGCAATGGGCGCGTGCGTGTTGAACGTGGGGCCGTTGGGGCTGCCTGCGGGGACAGACGTGAGTGCCAGTGAGCTGGGGCCAGGGCTGCCCACGTGCATGGTGCCAGGGAATGGCGCCCGCACCGGGGCCGCCCTGGGCACCTCTCCACCCTGCTCTCCAGCAGTGGGCCGACAGCACAGCCCTGCACCTGCGGCTTGGCAGGACCCAGGTGCTGCGAGGGCAGCACTGTTTTGAGTCCATGGCCCATCTCAGCATCTCTAGCATGAGTGTGATGTGCCCAGACTGACTGGCAGGGAAGGGTTTGCATCCTCTTATCAGATATTCTCAAAGGCCAAACATCAGAGTAACCATGTGACAAATGGGGACAGTTCATGGCCTCTGTTTTACCCCCTGAAGTAGCACTGAGAATTATCTGGGCCATGCCAGGGACTGCATGGATGTTTTAGCAGCAGAGCAAGGAGTCTCTGCATGGGGACATCAACCTCATGAGGACCAAAGTGCTGGTCCAGTGCTGTCCTGCAGGTGGTAGCACAGATGGGACGTCCCCCATAAAGAGCAGAGCCAGGCACCACCGCTAGGGTCAGGGAGGGATGAGATGGCTCTCACAGGTCCCACACAGGCTGCATCTCGTTTGCATCATGAACTTGCAGCTGGGAGGGGACATGGGGAGTCTGGTGTGGTTCCCTGCTCAGAGCACAAGTGAACATCAGGATGTTCAAGGCCATGTCCATGCGAGGTCCAATAGTCCCCAAGGAAGAGACCATGACAACCTCTCTGGCCCCCACCACAATGTCCGGCCACCCGCATGGGGAAAATCTTCCTTCTTCCTATGAAAGTTTCCCCTGTTCCAGCTTGTGCCCTGTCCCAGTGCACCTCTGAGAAGAATCTGGCTTGTTTCCCTGCATCCTCCCATAGGAAGTGAACCCTCAAACCATGACAGACACTGTGTGCATGGGGGTCAAACACGAGCCCATGGCAGTGCAGCCATCTGGGACCAACCAGGGCTACTGTGAGCATCCTGAGCCACGACAGCCTCCTCAGCACGCCAGCACAGGCAGCCTGGGCAGCTCCAGGTGATGCCCCAGCCCCAGGGCCAGACCAACATCACCAGCGTGCCCAGGCCCTTGGCAGCCTCTTTTCAGGTGGAGGCAGAGCCGGGGCAGTGGCCCTTTCCATCCCCAAGGGCCAGCTCCAGCGTGGTGCTGGCAGGCACCAGCCGGGTCTGGGCACTCCCGGAGCACGAAAGCAGCAGCGCGGTTCTTGTTGTCACCTTGGTCTCGCAGGGACAGGTTAGGGAATCCGATAATGGTCCGTCTACGCCGCAGGGTGGACTTGGGGTTCATCGCGGTCTCTGTGTTAAACAGGGAGTGACGAGCACTCGCGTGCCTAGTAAAGTGCTGCCCTGTAGCCAAAACAAACACGCTGTACATGGTCGTGACGGGAGGGCGATGCAGCCACGGGCAGAGGCTGGGCATGAGTCCAGCTCTCTTGCTGCATCAGCTAGTGCTTTTGAGGACTGTGCTGCTTGGACAGGGCCACCTCACATCACAGGAGCTCTTGGGCCCAGAGGGATTGGGAAGTGTGGCACTGGGCACTGTGCCCCGCGCCTGGTTCCTCTGTCTTGGAGGAGCCGGGTATAGGGTGGACCTGGATCTCATCCCTGCTGGCACCATGACTTAGAGTGTGACTAGTAGGACTAATGCTGCTCTGGAGTCACAGGCCGCTGTCTCTGCTATGGTGGTACGGTGGTGGCAAGGGCAGGGTGACGGAAGGGTGCGGTTAGCGATGAGACGTGAGCTGCTGGGGAGATGAAGGCATGGCGGGTGATGTGCTGTGTTCCCCACTGGTGGGACCACGGAGCAGCCTGCGGATGGAGATGGGATACACGGAACACCGGAGACACCTCCCCGGCTCTGCGCAACCGACGCTGACCTGTGCAGACGAGGCTGGACTTTGCATGGCTGGGCTCCATTGCTAATGTCACAGGATGTCACACCTTGCCCATGCCTAACAGAAGGGACGCCTCGGGGCACAGCATGCATGCCGGACAAAGCACAGGGCCTCAAGGTGCCGATCTGGACCTTGGGAGCTGTAGCCCTGCAAGGATGGACGGATGGACAGGTGAGACACGCAGGTCGTATGGTGCACGATGAGAGCCAAGGTGACAACAGACTACGACGGCTGGTTAACGTGGCAGAAATGAGAGACCAGACTGTGGCATGGCCAGTGGATCAGAAGCACAAAGTTGTGGATGGCAAAAGAGATGGCTGGAAATGACCCACATGAGCAAGATCCTGCTGCCCCACCACACTGCCCTGAGTGCTGTCCTGGCCTGCAGGGACACAGGTTTGCAGCCCCAACCTATCTTCCCACTGCTCTACAACCGACTGAGAGCAAGAGGATGGGGTTGCTGCCTGGCCTAGCATTTCCTCCCAACCATGATGTGTGGGTGCTGGCCTACCAGAGACATTGATGGGGACGATGTTGGTCTGGATGGAGCAGGACTGGTGCCACTGCTTCTCCTCCACAGTGGGCAAGGGGAAGGCCCTGGTCCAGGCTGTCTGCTTGTCTGGGGTGGTGGGGAGGCTCAGGGAGGCCTCAGGAGGCCTCACACCAAGCGTGGTAGTGGTGGTCTCGTCTTCGTTTCCTCGCCGGCTTGGGGGCTGAGGGGAAGAAAAAGGGAACGTGAACCACTAAAGCTGCTCCTGAGGGAAGGAGGAGGGATGGGCAGAAAAGGCCACCCATGGCCCCACTGAGTCACCACGCCAGCCCCTCCTCTCCAGGCGATGCCGGAATGGTTCCTCCCTGGCAGATGTGCATGGGCAGAAGGGCCTGTCTCCCACCGGGCCCTGCACTGGCTGCCCTGGGGTCTGGGGCAAAGTGGGTTCCCGGGGACTCACCATAAGCACGAACTCGAGACGCTTGGCAGGTGGGGGCCGGGGCGATGGCTCGGAGGGGGTGTCTGGGGGCAGGTGGCCGGTGGCGCGGAAGGTCTGCCCGGTGACCCTGGTCTCTGTGTACTGCTCCTCATACTCTTCTGCAAGACAAATGGCAGGGTGTTGCTCTAGCCTGTGGGTCGAGCAGCCTCTGGGTGCTCCGGGGTGACATCTTTGCCCACAGAGACAAGATGGGTGCTAAGAGGGCCTATAAATGGCCCCGGCTACCCTGTCTGAATCCTGTGCACTCACACTTCCAGGGCCAGAGAGGTAGACAGGGAGGAAGAAGACGCTCCAGAGTGCAGCTCATGTCTGCAAAGATCTGTGGGATAGGGCGATGGCAAAGCCTGGGGCCCTGGGCTAGCTGCAGGGCTAGCTGTACTCATGGATGCATCAATGTGACTCTGGCTGGCTCACTGGATCCCTGGGCACCACAGGCAGTGGCGACATAGGCGACGGAGAGGAGGAACAGACCATGGGCAATGGAAACCTACCCACGTCACCCGCAAACCCCACAGAGGAAGTCCAGGCCTGGGACACCCAAGTCACAGCTTGGATTCTGCCAACCCCCACTGCCTAAGAAAGTGCTCAGGGGGAAGCAAATCTAACCAGGGATGGCCAGGAGGGAACTCAGCGTCTCCTCCTCCTGTAATTGTTGAGTTAATTAATGCCGGCCATTATGGCCTCATGGAAACCAGGTCTGATGAGACTAACTTAATGAGATTACAAATTGGAGAATGGCCAGGCTGCTGATCTAATCGATGCCTGTAAAGCATCTGATTTGAGCCCACGTGACGTCTTGATTAAGAAATTGGAAGGAAACAAAATCAACAGCTGTGCTGATTAGATTAAACAAATCAACTGCCAGGTCCTCATTGGCAGAAATGCCATGGGGGCGGTGGGTGCCCAGGGATCAGTTCTTGGCCTTGGTCACTTTGATGTTTTAGTAGGGACTGGGAGAAAAACAAATTCAGAGAATGAGCTGCTGGAGCAAATGGATCTGCACTTCTTGGTCAGCTGGACCTCAGTTTTATAGCTGGGCATTAGGGCTGTACCCTATACAACTGCATACAGGGAGGTGACCGTAACAGCTATAGCTACAAGATGAGCTGGTGATGGGAAGGCCTGATGCTCCTGCAGTGGAACAGGAAGAATTCTCTCCCAGAACAATTTGCCCAGGCTGCACTGAGGTCTGTGTTGCCAGCAGTGATTTTTAAAGCACGATCTTGCTGGTTCCTGCAGCCATGGCTGTGAGTTATCCTGGGCAATTCTTATGTGGTGATGGCAGAGGAGCAAACCTGGGCTGCTGTGCTAGCCATCAACCTTGCAGGAGGTGTTGAGTAGGGGCCCTGTCCTGTCCTTGTGACACTAACCCAGCCCGCCACCGGCCCCTCTACCTTGCAGCAAGCTCTGGAGGTTGAGCTGGGCCTCTTGGTGCAGCTGCTCCATGCCTGGTGGGCGGCCGGAGGCCAGGAACACGTTCACTGGCTGCTGCCATGGCAGCTTCGCCTGGGCAGCTTTCTTGCTCTCGAGGTCGAGGTTAGAGGTGGCTGTGGGGAAGAGAGACCAGAATGAGAGAGGGTTTTCCCCAGGGAATGCTATGAGTTGGTGACTTATCCCAAACCGAGGGCAATCTGGGCACCTGGGGATTCAGGAGTTTCACGGGGTTTATTGGAGTAGATAGGTCACCATGCTGGGGCTCTCCCCTGCCTTCTGCATGTTGAGAGACCTTGGGCATGAGGCTGCCCTGGTTGCTTGCCCCAGCGTGTGCCTCAGACTCTCCAGGTGGAGAGGACTTACATGTCCTCTGCAGGCCACACTGCCATGAAGGACCGGGCTGCAACCACAATGCTAGCCCTTGAGGCCTGGACACACATGTTGGTGGCCCTGGCCATTGCCGGGTCTTCTATTGGGCTGCTAGAATCAGTCACGAAGGGAGAGAGGGGAAATTGGGGAAGGAAGAAAGCCCTGTCACCCCGGGCCATGGCCCAACGGTTCTTTGGTTAAGAGTGACCTCAAAGCAACCTCCTCGCTGCAGGAGACCTCACAAGGCAAAAGGAGGGTGGCAAAAGGCCAGAGGATTTTTCCATCACCCTGTTTCAGCTTCCCGCCCTCAGTGCACTCCATCTCCCAGCCCATTCAGGAATATTCAGGGGTTTAGCCCTCTGGAAGATGCGTAGGACCACTCTTGCTCGGGTCTCTCTACGGGGGGCAAGTGGGAAGCCCTGCAGCTCCCAGCACTCGTGTTCCGGAGAAACACCCGGCAAAAGAGGATGTGGGTTTCTGACTCAGAGCGGCCTCCTGCCAGAGCGGAGGGAGCATCCCTGCCAGGGCACCCGTGCGGCACCATCCCACAGATGCGTCGGAGCATCCCTAGGCTCCCTCCCTTCCAGAGCCAGAGCAGAAAACGCAGCTAGTTCGGCCTCCTGGAGAGGAGCTTTGGGACGGGGGCTTGATGGAGAGGGGAAGGAAGATCAGTACGTGCTCCCTCCATGGTCTTCCTCCAAACTTGGGGCTGCAGCATGGTTGGCACTATCAGCTGCCTCAGCCCAGCTTTGGTGCAGAATGGGCTCCAACTCAGGAACGGTTGAGGTGGGGCCAAATGCTGGTACCAGCCCAGCACCCCCAGACGTGTCAAACCACAGCACACATCCTTCCTGGGCCCATGGACGGGACACACATCAGCAACACCCATCGCAGCTCTGCTCTGCCGATGGGGAGAGTCAGGAAAGAGCTGAGTCAGACGGCAGCATCAGGACCACCTTGTTTTGGAGTCTGGGGCCTTTTCTCCCTTTTTCTTTTGCTCGCTGCCAAGCAAAGTCCTAGTTGCACCTATGCACAGCAATGGGGGCCCTGACTCCTATCCAGATCCGTGCTGGGGTGGTCGCCATTCCCCCCGGGCCACCTCTCGCCTGCGCTGCTCCGGGTCGCCGGGCTTGGCACGCTGCCTGCCCTCCCTTCCCCCTCGGCGCCCGGAGTTTGCACAACGCCCCGCATCCGAAAGCAACGTGCCACATCCCTAGCCTAGTTACTTTTATAATTTGGGTTTCCATAACGACGTGTCTTAACACAAGACTTCTGCTTCTGCTTTTTTTTTTTTTTCCCTTTTTTTTTTCCCTCTTCCTTTAAATAATTTGACTCGTTTCCATATCAACCGAGAGGTGTCTCCGTGCCTGGTGTACATCGTGCTGGGTCTTTGCCCATTCGCGCAGAGCCCGCATGCCCAGGGCAGTGGCTGAGGATGCTCCTGGAGCAGAGCTGGTGTTGCACGTTCTGCCCCAAGCTGAGCAGAAGGAGGGTGAAATTTTCCCCCAGGAAAATTCCCTTCTGCAGAAGGACACAGTGGTGCCACATTGGCAGCAGCCTGGCTCCTGGTACCGTGCAGCTCGAGCCACATTCCCTTGTCCCAGCATTGGGATGTGCGTGGAGTCGCATCCGAGCACCTCCCTGAAAGCATGAGCCTATGCAGCCGTGGGAAGTGAGCCACCATCCGGGGCTCACAACCACCCCTCCATGCCCCGGCCACCAGACCCCTGCTCTCTTCTGCAAACTGAGGGGTGTCATTCTGCTCCACCGCATCCTTCTTGCCCACAGCCAAGGCCCAGAGCAGAGCATTGGGGAAGGGCGAGTAACCCGCACTGTGCCCGGCTCCCCGCACCGCTTCATCTTCATGCCGTGGTCTGTGGGCAGTGACACTCCTGCCGTGTGGCACAGAGGCTCCTCTCTGCTGTGGTTGTCCCTCTCAGAGCTTCCTGCAGCATCTCCCAGGGACCCCACAGCACCTCCCAGGGACCCCGCAGCATCTCCCAGGGACCCTAGAGCATCTCTTAGGGACTCCATAGGACTTCGCAGCATCTCCCGTGGACCCCAGCAAGTTAGGGACCCCCCTAACCACAGCTCCAACCCTCCTGCTGCTGCTGCCAGAGTCCCAAGCCCGCTGCAGACACCCTGCCGCCTGCCTGGCCCCATGCCACTTCCATCTCCACCCCAACCCTCTCCAGCGCTGGCCTCCTGCGCCTTGCCCAGAACCAGCGGGAACGCAGCAGGCAGCTTACCTAGGGGTCCTTCAGCCCTGCACTCTTGGGTGCCGCCCAGGGCCCTGCTCGCTCTGGGTGGCCTCGGGTGGCCTCGCCACCCCTCAGCACCCGCCCTGCGGGCTCAAACCACGTGAGCGAACCGCAGCACCGAAACCCGGGGCCGCCCTTCTGGCAAAGGGGAAGCGTGAGCAGGGCTCCGCTCGCCGCCCCTCGCGCACGGACAGCGGCGCTGCCCATGTTCCCCCTGCCCCGGGCTCCTGCCGTCCCCATGGGCACATGCAGCCTGCCAGCCTCCAGGGCTGATAGTGCCGTCCCGAGGCCGGGCTATTTTTGGGAGCAGTCAGGCACTGGCTCGTTCCAAGAGCAAGTTTGGGATTGTGGTTCAAGTACCAGTGTTGCCGTGGGGATGCCGAGAAACCTTTCCCTGGGTCTCCAGCGAAAGAGGAGCTGCTCCATGACCCTCGGCCAGGCACGCTCAGAGGGGAAGCAGCCCATCTCCTGCGTGGTGGACACCCGGCTCTGGTTGGGTCTTTGTGGTCATGGCCAAGTCCTAGAGTGGGATGCAAGTCACTGCTCGGTCCCTGAGGGCCCCTGGGCCCTGCTAAGCTGTCACGCTTATCGGCGATGGGCTCAAAATAAGCTGGACACTTTGTTCCCACGTGCCCCGCAGCATTCCCGACCTGAGCTTTGCCTCTCTCACTGCTGGGGGTGAAATGGGGCACTGGGAGGGTTGCATGGAGCTGGCCCAGCTCCCTTCCCTCCTCTGGGTACTCTGCCCTAGGAACAGAGCCGGCAGTAGGTGTGTGGGGTGAGCAGCTTGGGCTGCGTACTGGTCTCAAGGGCATTTGCCAGTCCTGGCCACAGGGCCCCTGCTGCGGGGCAGCTCTGGCTTCCCGCACACCTCCTGCTGCCCTGGCTCTACCCAGTGCGAGCAAGTGTTCAGTCTCAGGGCGGCAGGGCTACTTCAGCACACGCTATTTACTAGGAGAAGGACCAGGTCCGAAGCCACCGGAGACCTGCTTCCCACCTCAGGCTCCGAGCAGAGCTGCTGCTCGAGCCGGAATCCGTTCTCTCCATGGAAGGAGGAGTCCCCGCTGCGCTGCCAGCTGCAGAGCACACTCTGCCACATGCACGTCCCCCAGAAACCACACGCGTCCAGCACCCAGCATTTACCTACTGCCCAAGTGTCCCGGATCCACACGGAGATGTTTGACAGGGCCATCGCCAGCCGCCTCTGCCCAGGGCGAAGTCACAGCGAGACGCGTCCGGCCTGAGCGCCCCACCAGCCCCTCGCGGTGCTCACGTGTGCTGTGGGGCAGCGGGGGCTGCTGCCCCTCTCCTCGCCATCGACGTGGCGGCACCACGGGAGCGGCGCAACAGCGGCAGCGGGTGATGGACCATCAACCGGGCGGCCATGGCAACGGGTACCGGAGAGCGGCGGCGACGGATCGCGAGCGCCGAGGCTGCAGCCGACCCCGACAGCCACCCAAACGGCACCGAGAGAAGCCAGCCCTGGGCAATGCCAAGCCTGTTCGCTGCCGGCTTCGAGTGAGCGCCCCGGGCTGCCGAGGGCACGGAAGCTCCGCGGCACGGGTAGCTGGATGACACAGCTCACAGGAGCGAGCCAAGGCACGCAGCGCGCTGGGGCTGACGGAGGGGAACAGAAAATAGCAAGCAGCAGGAGCTGGCAGCCCCGGCGCAGAGCCCTTCCTGTCCCCAGCTCGCCTCCTGCCGAGCTCGGACGCACCGGTCCAGCGGCCCCGCTGAGAGACCTGACGGCAAGAGATTCTGATGGGCAGGCAACAGCCTCCGGGGCTGGACACGGAGCCCGGTGCCAACCTCGGGATACGAAGCAGCTCCTCGGCCAACCATCCCAATGCCCCTGGAAAGGCGAGCGCTGCTCGCTGCAGGCATCTTGCCATCCCGCTCGAGCGCTCGCCCCGGGCACTCGTCTCACCCGCCCCGGGCGCGCTCCTCCGCGGGGTGGTTTGGCCGTGGTGCTGCAGGAGCAGGCACGTGAGCAGCTTGAATCTACATGGCCTCGACGTGACCTACAACCCCAGGGTTCACCCCACAGCTACAGCAAGCCCTGCACCACCTTCTTGCTCGCTGCGTAGCTGCAAGCTCGTGGCAAGAGCTGCAAGCTTGCGGCACGCTCTGAACGCAGCTCCTCAAAAGCCTGGGAGGAGGAGAGGGGCAGCGGCACTTTATGGTGCAAAAGTATTTGTTTTTGGCAGAACAGAGCCGGACCCAAATGAGGAAGGATCACTGCAGCCAGGGGCATCCCCGGGATGGGGAGAGCAGGGGGACAGGGCTGGTGTCGGCTGGCTCTGATAACGATGTCCTGGCCAAATCCAGGCGCTCAGCACCAGTGCTGCGCAGCAAAGCAGGGTTTTTTTTTCCACAGCAGCAGCCTCAAGCTAAAATTAAATCTTTAATTCATTAAAGATTAACACCACGCTGCTATACTGACTGTGCCACAGGCGCTAGGCACCCTTCCTGCTCTGCCTTGCAGGCGATCAGCTGATTTTTGTACTGACAGGAGCTGATGGCATTGTGGAAGCTCATGGCAAGGGTGGGTGGGCTCAGCAACGGGGAGGGTATTCAGCTCGTGGGAACAGAGCCGGGCTGTACAAAATGTTTTCTTGCTTGAAGCCACCACCGGCAAATTACCTGCTAACATCCGTACACATCAGTAGGGCTCAGAGTTAACAGCATGTTGCCCAGACAGGGCAGACTGTGAGGAGGTCCCGGACCAAATGCCAAGGCCTGGGATCTGTTTCCTTTGCTTCACCCCACCACAGGGCGGGGTGGGGACGCGGAGGGGACGCGGGTGCTGAACGCTCCTGCCACCGGGGCTGGGGACCCCGGGCAGTGTGGGCAACCATTGCCTGCGCCCTGTGGGGCCCTCTGCGGCTCAGGGAGCCGTTCCCACGGCAACCAACCTGCCACGGTGACAGCGAAAGAACCGCTGTGGGTGCAAGCGCGGCTCCCGCCGGGACACCCGGGTCCTGCCCGGCATGGCCGACCTTGCCTACACGCGAGGCCTTCGCGGCACCGCGCAGCCACGTGAGGGAGGCGGCCGCACTCCGCCAAGGGCCCAGCCGGAGCACGCAGGGCCCGGCGCCCTCCCAAGCGGGAATGCAGCCGCGGCCAAGGCCCGCGCGCCCCCTGAGCTCCTCGCCGTGACCAGGCGGCGCCGCTACCTCCATGGCCGCGCTGCGTCGCCTGCCCCGTTCCTGCTCCCGCGCCCCGGTGTCCGCAGGTTCCCCGAGGAGCGCTCCGGGACGCCCGCGGGCCACGCGCGCCCCTCAGCCTCGCTGCCGCGGCTTGCAGGAAGGCGCCGTGTCCCCCGTGCCCCGCTGCTCGCGGCGCGCTCCGGGCGCGGGGACAATGTGAGGAAGTGGCCGGCGGGAGGCGTGCGGCCAGGCCCGGGGACAAAGGGGCCCCAGGCGCGCGCTCCATCGCCGCCGCGGCCCACGGGGCGGCTCGGGGGGCCGCAGCAGCGCGGTGCACGGCGGCTCCCTCCGTGCTCAGCCACGGCACGAGGACGCGCTCGGTGGCAGCCTTCACCACGGCCACCGACGGAGCGATGCCACCCTCGAGCACACGGGACCGGTCGCCACGGGGTGCAGCGGGACAGGAGACGCGCAGCCCTGATGCGGAGCCTCCTGCGGGCCCTGCTGCCCGCCTGCCTTACCTGCGCGCTGCCGCGATGGCAGGAGCGACTCGGCCTTGGCCATGGCCGTGCGAGGGGCCGGGCGGCCGCGCAAGGGGCAGCCGCCGCACGCTGCCGCTCGCCCGTGGCCTAAGCGCACGGAGCGGCCGAGCTTCCTGCTCGCCTCCGGACCCTTTCTCCAGCGCGGAGAGAAAGGAAATGACCAGGAACCGGCTGCTTGAGTCAGCTCCCCACAGCCCATTGTCCGGCCCCAGCCCCTCTTCCTTCCCCTGCCACGGGGCCGCAGGAGGGGGGCCGCGGGGGGCTCGCGCCACGCACCGGCGCTGGGGAGCCCCGCGGGCTGCGACCTGCCCTGCACCGGGGCCCGAGCGGCGATGGGGGCAACAGCAAGGACGGGCTGGGTCCCCCCGTCGGGCCGCGCTCAGGGGCCCGGCGGGCTCCAAGCTTCTCACCCCGTTCCTAAATGCTTGCTTTTAGCTAAAAAGAAAGGCAGAAAGAAAAAGAAAAAGCAAGAACAGAGTTTCTGAGTTCTGACTTCTGCACCAGTAGATGTGAGACCCACTAACCCCCCATCTCCCTCCTGCTTCGGTTCCTTCTGAAAGCCACAAGCCAAACGATCCGCAGGGAGCACTTGCTAAGCGCTCTGGGTGATTTCTACATCTCTCTTTCTCATAGGAACGAGGCCTTGGGGAGCCTGAATTCCAGCACATGCAGGAATGCAGCCCCAAGTGCTCCGGCTGTGGTGGGGAACAGGCTCCTGGGTGGTGCCAGCTCCACGTGGAGCTGGGCTGTACCTGTCCTGTCACCTCCAGCCACACAGCAGATCCCAAGGAGGAGGTTGCCATGAACCTCCCACCCACCGCGCTTAATGTCCCCACCCACGTAGCCGGTGTCCCTCCCGGGACCTCATTGCATAGTTATGACAGCCGTGGACGGACGCAGTAACCTCAGAGATGCCTCCCGGTCAAATCACTGACACCGTTGGCCATATCCACCTCCCCGCGGAGCTCGCAGCTCCCGCAGCAAGCGCCAGAAAAACCCAGCCTGAGGACGGAGCCAAAAGGGAGGAACGACCCCAACAGGTTCCACCAGCGCGGAGCAGCTCCAGCCACCAAAGCAGCCTCTGGAGCTGCAGGTGAGCTTGGCTCGGCACACGGAAAAACGGTCCTGCCTGAACCTAGATACCTCCTGGCCTGGGCGGCCACCAGCAAGGCCTGGGCTCCCTCCTCTCCTGTCCTCCACTCTCAGGAGCCCAGTGATGGTTGTGCCCATGCTGCTGGCAAACCCTTCCACGACACCAAGAGCTACCCCGGCTCCCCAGGCGGTCTCCTGCACGTCGCCAGCAGAGCCCCGGCTGGTTGCGGTGGTGCGGTTTTCCCGCTGCAGGTCTGTTTCGCTGGGGAACGTGAGGCCCAAAGGGTTATCAAGTTCCAGTGACCTCTCCTCAGCCGATAAGCTCCGGCCTGCCTCGCTCCGCTGCTGCCCTGCAAAGCCGCCCGCAGCTGGCGGCTCAGGAATGTCTGCGCTGCTCCATCCCAGCAGCCTCGAGCCTAAACGATCCGAGCATCAAAGCGCTGTCCGGCACCGCGCGCGAGACGAGTCGGGACATCTCCGAGCTCCCCCGTGGCCTGCTCCCTGCGAGACCTGCTGCTCCTGCAGCACAGCGTCCTTTGTCCCTTGAGCCCTGTGGAGCTCCATCGAGCGCCCCACGCGACTTGGGGCTTTCTTCGCTCGCTCTCAGCCCTTTGCTAGCACCGCGGCTGCAAAATTATCCTGAGGCAGCACGTGCTTCCACCCCCTCTGCCTGCTCATTATTAAGCTCTCATAGTCACTCGGGCTAATGACAATTGCTCCATGTTTTAAGGCAGCTCCTAAATCCTAGCCGGTCCCTCTGAGGGTTGGCAGGTTCCCTGTTGCTCCCAGCAGGGCCACATGCACTGGTGCTTGAGCCAAGGGCCAAGCAAAGGTAAAGGTAGCTGGAGATGAACACATCGCACTGGATCGCACAGTGATGGGGTAAATGGACCCCAGGCGGGCCCAAGAGCCGAGGGATGCGGCAGACCCAAGTGCTTCCAGGGTTTTGGGCATTTCCAGGGGCTGGGCTGGGTCGGGAAGGAAAGCTGAACTTCCAGGTGTCTGGAAAGGGTTGCCGAACTGCCTGGGCCAGCCCAGGTGGGGACAAGGGAGTGACCAGACAGGTCCTGCTTGTTCCACCCAGTTGCTTTAGGTTGCCCATTCCTGGCTGCAAGCTAGCCCTCCGCAGGCCATGTTCTTCCCGAGTGCCCCTTTGCAGGTTGTCTCCCTTAGACATTTGGCTACAAAGGCCCCTCGGGGACACCCACGTCCCTCCGGAGCTGTGGCAGAGAGGGTCCCCGCGTGCTGGGGACTAAGCAAGCAGGGGCTCCCAGCCCGGCAGGACTCGCGGGACCACAGGCCTCCCCACGGCCCAGGCTGGCTCCCCACCGCTCAGGCTGCAAACCAGCACTCATCGCACCCACCAGCAGCGCGCGAGGCAGCGGGAAGGGGACCCCGGAATGAGCCCGGCTCCACAGCTGGCCCTGCAGCCAAAGCCCTTCGTTGGAGGTGACCTCTCCCAGTGTCCTCCAAGCGACCCAAGGGGACCGAGCAGCGGCGGCGGGGGGGGATCTGCAGCAAAGGACAAGCCACCCCCCGCCATGCAGCTGCTACCGCGAGGTGCCTCCCCCCCGGTGCCGACCAGAGCCTCGCACAGCCCGGGGGGGTCCCGAGGGGGCCGCGCTGCGGCGGGGGCAGCGCAGGGAGCGGCGCCCGCCCCGGCCCGGCCCGGCCCCCGGTACCTGTTGCTGAGCGCATCCTGCCCCGCCGCTGGCTGCGCGGCGCCTTCC